>OZ030379.1:0-244000 GCA_964023945.1 Ectemnius cavifrons
AGATAAACGCGCTCGAACAGCATCAAATAGAGGAAACTCTGTGTCTGCTCTTCTGAACCGCTTGCTTTGGTGAAAGTGGGTTTTCTCTCTGTAGAATAGCGTAGCAAAGACTGTGAATAAAGTTATTTGCACAAAACACGAGCAGTTTCCAAGATACACGCGTTCGAACAGCATCAAACAGAGGAAACTGTGTATCTGCTCTTCTGAACCGCTTGCTTTGTTGAAAGTGGGGTTTCTCTCTGTAGAATAGCGTAGCAAAGACTGTGAATAAAGTCATTTGCCCAAAACACGAGCAGTTTCCAAGTTGCACGCGTTCGAACAGCATGAAACAGAGGAAACTGTGTATCTGCTCTTCGGAACCGCTTGCTTTGGTGAAAGTGGGTGTTCTCTCTGTAGAATAACGTAGCAAAGACTGTGAATAAAGTCATTTGCACAAAACACGAGCAGTTTCCAAGATAAACGCGCTCGAACAGCATCAAACAGAGGAAACTCTGTGTCTGCTCTTCTGAACCGCTTGCTGTGGTGAAAGTGGGTTTTCTCTCTATAGAATAACGTAGCAAAGACTGTGAATAAAGTTATTTGCACAAAACGCGAGCAGTTTCCAAGTTACACGCGTTCGAACAGCATGAAACAGAGGAAACTGTGTATCTGCTCTTCTGAACCGCTCGCTTTGTTGAAAGTGGGTTTTCTCTATGTAGAATAACGTAGCAAAGACAGTGAATAAAGTTATTTGCACAAAACACGAACTGTTTCCAAGATAAACGCTGCCGAACAGCATTAAACAGAGGAAACTGTGTATCTGCTCTTCTGAACCGCTTCCTTGAGTGAAAGTGGGTTTTCTCTCCGTAGAATAACGTTGCAAAGACGGTGAATAAAGTTATTTACACAAAACACGAACAGTTTCCAAGATAAACGCGTCCGCACTGCATAAAACAGAGGAAACTCTGTGTCTGCTCTTCTGAACCGCTTGCTTTGGTGAAAGTGGGTTTTCTCTGTAGAATAGCGTAGCAGAGACTGTGAATAAAGTTATTTGCACAAAACACGAGCAGTTTCCAAGATACACGCGTTCGAACAGCATCAAACAGAGGAAACTGTGTATCTGCTCTTCTGAACCGCTTGCTTTGTTGAAAGTGGGGTTTCTCTCTGTAGAATAGCGTAGCAGAGACTGTGAATAAAGTTATTTGCACAAAACAAGAACAGTTTTCAAGAGAAACGCGTCCGCACAGCATAAAACAGAGGAAACTCTGTGTCTGCTCTTCTGAACCGCTTGCTTTGGTGAAAGTGGGTTTTCTCTGTAGAATAGCGTAACAGAGACTGTGAATAAAGTTATTTGCACAAAACACGAGCAGTTTCCAAGATACACGCGTTCGAACAGCATCAAACAGAGGAAACTGTGTATCTGCTCTTCTGAACCGCTTGCTTTGTTGAAAGTTGGGTTTCTCTCTGTAGAATAGCGTAGCAGAGACTGTGAATAAAGTTATTTGCACAAAACACGAGCAGTTTCCAAGATAAACGCGTTCGAACAGCATTCAACAGAGGAAATTGTGTATCTGCTCTTCTGAACCGCTTCCTTGAGTGAAAGTGGGTTTTCTCTCCGTAGAATAACGTTGCAAAGACGGTGAATAAAGTTATTTGCACAAAACACGAACAGTTTCCAAGATAAACGCGTCCGCACAGCATCAAACAGAGGAAAGTCTGTGTCTGCTCTTCTGAACCGCTTGCTTTGGTGAAAGTGGGTTTTCTCTCTGTAGAATAGCGTAGCAGAGACTGTGAATAAAGTTATTTGCACAAAACAAGAACAGTTTTCAAGAGAAACGCGTCCGCACAGCATAAAACAGAGGAAACTCTGTGTCTGCTCTTCTGAACCGCTTCCTTGAGTGAAAGTGGGTTTTCTCTCCGTAGAATAACGTTGCAAAGACGGTGAATAAAGTTATTTGCACAAAACACGAACAGTTTCCAAGATAAACGCGTCCGCACAGCATCAAACAGAGGAAACTCTGTGTCTGCTCTTCTGAACCGCTTGCTGTGGTGAAAGTGGGTTTTCTCTATGTAGAATAACGTAGCAAAGACTGTGAATAAAGTCATTTGCACAAAACACGAGCAGTTTCCAAGTTGCACGCGTTCGAACAGCATGAAACAGAGGAAACTGTGTATCTGCTCTTCTGAACCGCTTGCTTTGTTGAAAGTGGGGTTTCTCTCTGTAGAATAGCGTAGCAGAGACTGTGAATAAAGTTATTTGCACAAAACACGAGCAGTTTCCAAGATAAACGCGCTCGAACAGCATCAAATAGAGGAAACTCTGTGTCTGCTCTTCTGGACCGCTTGCTGTGGTGAAAGTGGGTGTTCTCTATGTAGAATAACGTAGCAAAGACTGTGAATAAAGTCATTTGCACAAAACACGAGCAGTTTCCAAGATGCACGCGTTCGAACAGCATGAAACAGAGGAAACTGTGTATCTGCTCTTCGGAACCGCTTGCTTTGGTGAAAGTGGGTGTTCTCTCTGTAGAATAACGTAGCAAAGACTGTGAATAAAGTCATTTGCACAAAACACGAGCAGTTTCCAAGATAAACGCGCTCGAACAGCATCAAACAGAGGAAACTCTGTGTCTGCTCTTCTGAACCGCTTGCTGTGGTGAAAGTGGGTTTTCTCTCTATAGAATAACGTAGCAAAGACTGTGAATAAAGTTATTTGCACAAAACGCGAGCAGTTTCCAAGTTACACGCGTTCGAACAGCATGAAACAGAGGAAACTGTGTATCTGCTCTTCTGAACCGCTCGCTTTGTTGAAAGTGGGTTTTCTCTATGTAGAATAACGTAGCAAAGACAGTGAATAAAGTTATTTGCACAAAACACGAACTGTTTCCAAGATAAACGCTGCCGAACAGCATTAAACAGAGGAAACTGTGTATCTGCTCTTCTGAACCGCTTCCTTGAGTGAAAGTGGGTTTTCTCTCCGTAGAATAACGTTGCAAAGACGGTGAATAAAGTTATTTACACAAAACACGAACAGTTTCCAAGATAAACGCGTCCGCACTGCATAAAACAGAGGAAACTCTGTGTCTGCTCTTCTGAACCGCTTGCTTTGGTGAAAGTGGGTTTTCTCTGTAGAATAGCGTAGCAGAGACTGTGAATAAAGTTATTTGCACAAAACACGAGCAGTTTCCAAGATACACGCGTTCGAACAGCATGAAACAGAGGAAACTGTGTATCTGCTCTTCTGAACCGCTTGCTTTGTTGAAAGTGGGGTTTCTCTCTGTAGAATAGCGTAGCAGAGACTGTGAATAAAGTTATTTGCACAAAACACGAGCAGTTTCCAAGATAAACGCGTTCGAACAGCATTAAACAGAGGAAACTCTGTGTCTGCTCTTCTGAACCGCTTGCTTTGGTGAAAGTGGGTTTTCTCTCTGTAGAATAGCGTAGCAGAGACTGTGAATAAAGTTATTTGCACAAAACACGAACAGTTTTCAAGAGAAACGCGTCCGCACAGCATCAAACAGAGGAAACTCTGTGTCTGCTCTTCTGAACCGCTTGCTTTGGTGAAAGTGGGTTTTCTCTCTATAGAATAACGTAACAAAGACTGTGAATAAAGTCATTTGCACAAAACACGAGCAGTTTCCAAGTTGCACGCGTTCGAACAGCATGAAACAGAGGAAACTGTGTATCTGCTCTTCTGAACCGCTTGCTGTGGTGAAAGTGGGTTTTCTCTATGTAGAATAACGTAGCAAAGACTGTGAATAAAGTCATTTGCACAAAACACGAGCAGTTTCCAAGTTGCACGCGTTCGAACAGCATGAAACAGAGGAAACTGTGTATCTGCTCTTCTGAACCGCTTGCTTTGTTGAAAGTGGGGTTTCTCTCTGTAGAATAGCGTAGCAGAGACTGTGAATAAAGTTATTTGCACAAAACACGAGCAGTTTCCAAGATAAACGCGCTCGAACAGCATCAAATAGAGGAAACTCTGTGTCTGCTCTTCTGAACCGCTTGCTTTGGTGAAAGTGGGTTTTCTCTCTGTAGAATAGCGTAGCAAAGACTGTGAATAAAGTTATTTGCACAAAACACGAGCAGTTTCCAAGATACACGCGTTCGAACAGCATCAAACAGAGGAAACTGTGTATCTGCTCTTCTGAACCGCTTGCTTTGTTGAAAGTGGGGTTTCTCTCTGTAGAATAGCGTAGCAGAGACTGTGAATAAAGTTATTTGCACAAAACACGAGCAGTTTCCAAGATAAACGCGTTCGAACAGCATTAAACAGAGGAAATTGTGTATCTGCTCTTCTGAACCGCTTCCTTGAGTGAAAGTGGGTTTTCTCTCCGTAGAATAACGTTGCAAAGACGGTGAATAAAGTTATTTGCACAAAACACGAGCAGTTTCCAAGATAAACGCGCTCGAACAGCATCAAATAGAGGAAACTCTGTGTGTGCTCTTCTGAACCGCTAGCCTTGGTGAAAGTGGGTTTTCTCTCTGTAGAATAACGTTGGAAAGACGGTGAATAAAGTTATTTTGCACAAAACACGAACAGTTTCCAAGATAAACGCGTCCGCACAGCATCAAACAGAGGAAACTGTGTATCTGCTCTTCGGAACCGCTTGCTTTGGTGAAAGTGGGTTTTATCTCTGTAGAATAACGTAGCAAAGACTGTGAATAAAGTTATTTGCACAAAACACGAGCAGTTTCCAAGTTAGACGCGTTCGAACAGCATGAAACAGAGGAAACTGTGTATCTGCTCCTCTGAACCGCTAGCCTTGGTGAAAGTGGGTTTTCTCTCTGTAGAATAACGTTGGAAAGACGGTGAATAAAGTTATTTGCACAAAACACGAACAGTTTCCAAGATAAACGCGTCCGCACAGCATCAAACAGAGGAAACTCTGTGTCTGCTCTTCTGAACCGCTTGCTTTGGTGAAAGTGGGTTTTCTCTCTGTAGAATAGCGTAGCAGAGACTGTGAATAAAGTTATTTGCACAAAACACGAGCAGTTTCCAAGATAAACGCGCTCGAACAGCATCAAATAGAGGAAACTCTGTGTCTGCTCTTCTGGACCGCTTGCTGTGGTGAAAGTGGGTGTTCTCTATGTAGAATAACGTCGCAAAGACTGTGAATAAAGTCATTTGCCCAAAACACGAGCAGTTTCCAAGTTGCACGCGTTCGAACAGCATGAAACAGAGGAAACTGTGTATCTGCTCTTCGGAACCGCTTGCTTTGGTGAAAGTGGGTGTTCTCTCTGTAGAATAACGTAGCAAAGACTGTGAATAAAGTCATTTGCACAAAACACGAGCAGTTTCCAAGATAAACGCGCTCGAACAGCATCAAACAGAGGAAACTCTGTGTCTGCTCTTCTGAACCGCTTGCTGTGGTGAAAGTGGGTTTTCTCTCTATAGAATAACGTAGCAAAGACTGTGAATAAAGTTATTTGCACAAAACGCGAGCAGTTTCCAAGTTACACGCGTTCGAACAGCATGAAACAGAGGAAACTGTGTATCTGCTCTTCTGAACCGCTCGCTTTGTTGAAAGTGGGTTTTCTCTATGTAGAATAACGTAGCAAAGACAGTGAATAAAGTTATTTGCACAAAACACGAACTGTTTCCAAGATAAACGCTGCCGAACAGCATTAAACAGAGGAAACTGTGTATCTGCTCTTCTGAACCGCTTCCTTGAGTGAAAGTGGGTTTTCTCTCCGTAGAATAACGTTGCAAAGACGGTGAATAAAGTTATTTACACAAAACACGAACAGTTTCCAAGATAAACGCGTCCGCACTGCATAAAACAGAGGAAACTCTGTGTCTGCTCTTCTGAACCGCTTGCTTTGGTGAAAGTGGGTTTTCTCTGTAGAATAGCGTAGCAGAGACTGTGAATAAAGTTATTTGCACAAAACACGAGCAGTTTCCAAGATACACGCGTTCGAACAGCATCAAACAGAGGAAACTGTGTATCTGCTCTTCTGAACCGCTTGCTTTGTTGAAAGTGGGGTTTCTCTCTGTAGAATAGCGTAGCAGAGACTGTGAATAAAGTTATTTGCACAAAACACGAACAGTTTTCAAGAGAAACGCGTCCGCACAGCATCAAACAGAGGAAACTCTGTGTCTGCTCTTCTGAACCGCTTGCTTTGGTGAAAGTGGGTTTTCTCTCTATAGAATAACGTAACAAAGACTGTGAATAAAGTTATTTGCACAAAACACGAGCAGTTTCCAAGTTAGACGCGTTCGAACAGCATTAAACAGAGGAAACTGTGTATCTGCTCTTCTGAACCGCTTGCTTTGTTGAAAGTGGGGTTTCTCTCTGTAGAATAGCGTAGCAGAGACTGTGAATAAAGTTATTTGCACAAAACACGAGCAGTTTCCAAGATAAACGCGTTCGAACAGCATTAAACAGAGGAAATTGTGTATCTGCTCTTCTGAACCGCTTCCTTGAGTGAAAGTGGGTTTTCTCTCCGTAGAATAACGTTGCAAAGACGGTGAATAAAGTTATTTGCACAAAACACGAGCAGTTTCCAAGATAAACGCGCTCGAACAGCATCAAATAGAGGAAACTCTGTGTGTGCTCTTCTGAACCGCTTGCTGTGGTGAAAGTGGGTTTTCTCTATGTAGAATAACGTAGCAAAGACTGTGAATAAAGTCATTTGCACAAAACACGAGCAGTTTCCAAGTTGCACGCGTTCGAACAGCATGAAACAGAGGAAACTGTGTATCTGCTCTTCTGAACCGCTTGCTTTGTTGAAAGTGGGGTTTCTCTCTGTAGAATAGCGTAGCAGAGACTGTGAATAAAGTTATTTGCACAAAACACGAGCAGTTTCCAAGATAAACGCGCTCGAACAGCATCAAATAGAGGAAACTCTGTGTCTGCTCTTCTGAACCGCTTGCTTTGGTGAAAGTGGGTTTTCTCTCTGTAGAATAGCGTAGCAAAGACTGTGAATAAAGTTATTTGCACAAAACACGAGCAGTTTCCAAGATACACGCGTTCGAACAGCATCAAACAGAGGAAACTGTGTATCTGCTCTTCTGAACCGCTTGCTTTGTTGAAAGTGGGGTTTCTCTCTGTAGAATAGCGTAGCAGAGACTGTGAATAAAGTTATTTGCACAAAACACGAGCAGTTTCCAAGATACACGCGTTCGAACAGCATGAAACAGAGGAAACTGTGTATCTGCTCTTCTGAACCGCTTGCTTTGTTGAAAGTGGGGTTTCTCTCTGTAGAATAGCGTAGCAGAGACTGTGAATAAAGTTATTTGCACAAAACACGAGCAGTTTCCAAGATAAACGCGTTCGAACAGCATTAAACAGAGGAAACTCTGTGTCTGCTCTTCTGAACCGCTTGCTTTGGTGAAAGTGGGTTTTCTCTCTGTAGAATAGCGTAGCAGAGACTGTGAATAAAGTTATTTGCACAAAACACGAACAGTTTTCAAGAGAAACGCGTCCGCACAGCATCAAACAGAGGAAACTCTGTGTCTGCTCTTCTGAACCGCTTGCTTTGGTGAAAGTGGGTTTTCTCTCTATAGAATAACGTAACAAAGACTGTGAATAAAGTCATTTGCACAAAACACGAGCAGTTTCCAAGTTGCACGCGTTCGAACAGCATGAAACAGAGGAAACTGTGTATCTGCTCTTCTGAACCGCTTGCTGTGGTGAAAGTGGGTTTTCTCTATGTAGAATAACGTAGCAAAGACTGTGAATAAAGTCATTTGCACAAAACACGAGCAGTTTCCAAGTTGCACGCGTTCGAACAGCATGAAACAGAGGAAACTGTGTATCTGCTCTTCTGAACCGCTTGCTTTGTTGAAAGTGGGGTTTCTCTCTGTAGAATAGCGTAGCAGAGACTGTGAATAAAGTTATTTGCACAAAACACGAGCAGTTTCCAAGATAAACGCGCTCGAACAGCATCAAATAGAGGAAACTCTGTGTCTGCTCTTCTGAACCGCTTGCTTTGGTGAAAGTGGGTTTTCTCTCTGTAGAATAGCGTAGCAAAGACTGTGAATAAAGTTATTTGCACAAAACACGAGCAGTTTCCAAGATACACGCGTTCGAACAGCATCAAACAGAGGAAACTGTGTATCTGCTCTTCTGAACCGCTTGCTTTGTTGAAAGTGGGGTTTCTCTCTGTAGAATAGCGTAGCAGAGACTGTGAATAAAGTTATTTGCACAAAACACGAGCAGTTTCCAAGATAAACGCGTTCGAACAGCATTAAACAGAGGAAATTGTGTATCTGCTCTTCTGAACCGCTTCCTTGAGTGAAAGTGGGTTTTCTCTCCGTAGAATAACGTTGCAAAGACGGTGAATAAAGTTATTTGCACAAAACACGAGCAGTTTCCAAGATAAACGCGCTCGAACAGCATCAAATAGAGGAAACTCTGTGTGTGCTCTTCTGAACCGCTAGCCTTGGTGAAAGTGGGTTTTCTCTCTGTAGAATAACGTTGGAAAGACGGTGAATAAAGTTATTTTGCACAAAACACGAACAGTTTCCAAGATAAACGCGTCCGCACAGCATCAAACAGAGGAAACTGTGTATCTGCTCTTCGGAACCGCTTGCTTTGGTGAAAGTGGGTTTTATCTCTGTAGAATAACGTAGCAAAGACTGTGAATAAAGTTATTTGCACAAAACACGAGCAGTTTCCAAGTTAGACGCGTTCGAACAGCATGAAACAGAGGAAACTGTGTATCTGCTCCTCTGAACCGCTAGCCTTGGTGAAAGTGGGTTTTCTCTCTGTAGAATAACGTTGGAAAGACGGTGAATAAAGTTATTTGCACAAAACACGAACAGTTTCCAAGATAAACGCGTCCGCACAGCATCAAACAGAGGAAACTCTGTGTCTGCTCTTCTGAACCGCTTGCTTTGGTGAAAGTGGGTTTTCTCTCTGTAGAATAGCGTAGCAGAGACTGTGAATAAAGTTATTTGCACAAAACACGAGCAGTTTCCAAGATAAACGCGCTCGAACAGCATCAAATAGAGGAAACTCTGTGTCTGCTCTTCTGGACCGCTTGCTGTGGTGAAAGTGGGTGTTCTCTATGTAGAATAACGTCGCAAAGACTGTGAATAAAGTCATTTGCCCAAAACACGAGCAGTTTCCAAGTTGCACGCGTTCGAACAGCATGAAACAGAGGAAACTATGTATCTGCTCTTCGGAACCGCTTGCTTTGGTGAAAGTGGGTGTTCTCTCTGTAGAATAACGTAGCAAAGACTGTGAATAAAGTCATTTGCACAAAACACGAGCAGTTTCCAAGATAAACGCGCTCGAACAGCATCAAACAGAGGAAACTCTGTGTCTGCTCTTCTGAACCGCTTGCTGTGGTGAAAGTGGGTTTTCTCTCTATAGAATAACGTAGCAAAGACTGTGAATAAAGTTATTTGCACAAAACGCGAGCAGTTTCCAAGTTACACGCGTTCGAACAGCATGAAACAGAGGAAACTGTGTATCTGCTCTTCTGAACCGCTCGCTTTGTTGAAAGTGGGTTTTCTCTATGTAGAATAACGTAGCAAAGACAGTGAATAAAGTTATTTGCACAAAACACGAACTGTTTCCAAGATAAACGCTGCCGAACAGCATTAAACAGAGGAAACTGTGTATCTGCTCTTCTGAACCGCTTCCTTGAGTGAAAGTGGGTTTTCTCTCCGTAGAATAACGTTGCAAAGACGGTGAATAAAGTTATTTACACAAAACACGAACAGTTTCCAAGATAAACGCGTCCGCACTGCATAAAACAGAGGAAACTCTGTGTCTGCTCTTCTGAACCGCTTGCTTTGGTGAAAGTGGGTTTTCTCTGTAGAATAGCGTAGCAGAGACTGTGAATAAAGTTATTTGCACAAAACACGAGCAGTTTCCAAGATACACGCGTTCGAACAGCATCAAACAGAGGAAACTGTGTATCTGCTCTTCTGAACCGCTTGCTTTGTTGAAAGTGGGGTTTCTCTCTGTAGAATAGCGTAGCAGAGACTGTGAATAAAGTTATTTGCACAAAACACGAACAGTTTTCAAGAGAAACGCGTCCGCACAGCATCAAACAGAGGAAACTCTGTGTCTGCTCTTCTGAACCGCTTGCTTTGGTGAAAGTGGGTTTTCTCTCTATAGAATAACGTAACAAAGACTGTGAATAAAGTTATTTGCACAAAACACGAGCAGTTTCCAAGTTAGACGCGTTCGAACAGCATTAAACAGAGGAAACTGTGTATCTGCTCTTCTGAACCGCTTGCTTTGTTGAAAGTGGGGTTTCTCTCTGTAGAATAGCGTAGCAGAGACTGTGAATAAAGTTATTTGCACAAAACACGAGCAGTTTCCAAGATAAACGCGTTCGAACAGCATTAAACAGAGGAAATTGTGTATCTGCTCTTCTGAACCGCTTCCTTGAGTGAAAGTGGGTTTTCTCTCCGTAGAATAACGTTGCAAAGACGGTGAATAAAGTTATTTGCACAAAACACGAGCAGTTTCCAAGATAAACGCGCTCGAACAGCATCAAATAGAGGAAACTCTGTGTGTGCTCTTCTGAACCGCTTGCTGTGGTGAAAGTGGGTTTTCTCTATGTAGAATAACGTAGCAAAGACTGTGAATAAAGTCATTTGCACAAAACACGAGCAGTTTCCAAGTTGCACGCGTTCGAACAGCATGAAACAGAGGAAACTGTGTATCTGCTCTTCTGAACCGCTTGCTTTGTTGAAAGTGGGGTTTCTCTCTGTAGAATAGCGTAGCAGAGACTGTGAATAAAGTTATTTGCACAAAACACGAGCAGTTTCCAAGATAAACGCGCTCGAACAGCATCAAATAGAGGAAACTCTGTGTCTGCTCTTCTGAACCGCTTGCTTTGGTGAAAGTGGGTTTTCTCTCTGTAGAATAGCGTAGCAAAGACTGTGAATAAAGTTATTTGCACAAAACACGAGCAGTTTCCAAGATACACGCGTTCGAACAGCATCAAACAGAGGAAACTGTGTATCTGCTCTTCTGAACCGCTTGCTTTGTTGAAAGTGGGGTTTCTCTCTGTAGAATAGCGTAGCAGAGACTGTGAATAAAGTTATTTGCACAAAACACGAGCAGTTTCCAAGATAAACGCGTTCGAACAGCATTAAACAGAGGAAATTGTGTATCTGCTCTTCTGAACCGCTTCCTTGAGTGAAAGTGGGTTTTCTCTCCGTAGAATAACGTTGCAAAGACGGTGAATAAAGTTATTTGCACAAAACACGAGCAGTTTCCAAGATAAACGCGCTCGAACAGCATCAAATAGAGGAAACTCTGTGTGTGCTCTTCTGAACCGCTAGCCTTGGTGAAAGTGGGTTTTCTCTCTGTAGAATAACGTTGGAAAGACGGTGAATAAAGTTATTTTGCACAAAACACGAACAGTTTCCAAGATAAACGCGTCCGCACAGCATCAAACAGAGGAAACTGTGTATCTGCTCTTCGGAACCGCTTGCTTTGGTGAAAGTGGGTTTTATCTCTGTAGAATAACGTAGCAAAGACTGTGAATAAAGTTATTTGCACAAAACACGAGCAGTTTCCAAGTTAGACGCGTTCGAACAGCATGAAACAGAGGAAACTGTGTATCTGCTCCTCTGAACCGCTAGCCTTGGTGAAAGTGGGTTTTCTCTCTGTAGAATAACGTTGGAAAGACGGTGAATAAAGTTATTTGCACAAAACACGAACAGTTTCCAAGATAAACGCGTCCGCACAGCATCAAACAGAGGAAACTCTGTGTCTGCTCTTCTGAACCGCTTGCTTTGGTGAAAGTGGGTTTTCTCTCTGTAGAATAGCGTAGCAGAGACTGTGAATAAAGTTATTTGCACAAAACACGAGCAGTTTCCAAGATAAACGCGCTCGAACAGCATCAAATAGAGGAAACTCTGTGTCTGCTCTTCTGGACCTCTTGCTGTGGTGAAAGTGGGTGTTCTCTATGTAGAATAACGTAGCAAAGACTGTGAATAAAGTCATTTGCCCAAAACACGAGCAGTTTCCAAGTTGCACGCGTTCGAACAGCATGAAACAGAGGAAACTGTGTATCTGCTCTTCGGAACCGCTTGCTTTGGTGAAAGTGGGTGTTCTCTCTGTAGAATAACGTAGCAAAGACTGTGAATAAAGTCATTTGCACAAAACACGAGCAGTTTCCAAGATAAACGCGCTCGAACAGCATCAAACAGAGGAAACTCTGTGTCTGCTCTTCTGAACCGCTTGCTGTGGTGAAAGTGGGTTTTCTCTCTATAGAATAACGTAGCAAAGACTGTGAATAAAGTTATTTGCACAAAACGCGAGCAGTTTCCAAGTTACACGCGTTCGAACAGCATGAAACAGAGGAAACTGTGTATCTGCTCTTCTGAACCGCTCGCTTTGTTGAAAGTGGGTTTTCTCTATGTAGAATAACGTAGCAAAGACAGTGAATAAAGTTATTTGCACAAAACACGAACTGTTTCCAAGATAAACGCTGCCGAACAGCATTAAACAGAGGAAACTGTGTATCTGCTCTTCTGAACCGCTTCCTTGAGTGAAAGTGGGTTTTCTCTCCGTAGAATAACGTTGCAAAGACGGTGAATAAAGTTATTTACACAAAACACGAACAGTTTCCAAGATAAACGCGTCCGCACTGCATAAAACAGAGGAAACTCTGTGTCTGCTCTTCTGAACCGCTTGCTTTGGTGAAAGTGGGTTTTCTCTGTAGAATAGCGTAGCAGAGACTGTGAATAAAGTTATTTGCACAAAACACGAGCAGTTTCCAAGATACACGCGTTCGAACAGCATCAAACAGAGGAAACTGTGTATCTGCTCTTCTGAACCGCTTGCTTTGTTGAAAGTGGGGTTTCTCTCTGTAGAATAGCGTAGCAGAGACTGTGAATAAAGTTATTTGCACAAAACAAGAACAGTTTTCAAGAGAAACGCGTCCGCACAGCATAAAACAGAGGAAACTCTGTGTCTGCTCTTCTGAACCGCTTGCTTTGGTGAAAGTGGGTTTTCTCTGTAGAATAGCGTAACAGAGACTGTGAATAAAGTTATTTGCACAAAACACGAGCAGTTTCCAAGATACACGCGTTCGAACAGCATCAAACAGAGGAAACTGTGTATCTGCTCTTCTGAACCGCTTGCTTTGTTGAAAGTGGGGTTTCTCTCTGTAGAATAGCGTAGCAGAGACTGTGAATAAAGTTATTTGCACAAAACACGAGCAGTTTCCAAGATAAACGCGTTCGAACAGCATTCAACAGAGGAAATTGTGTATCTGCTCTTCTGAACCGCTTCCTTGAGTGAAAGTGGGTTTTCTCTCCGTAGAATAACGTTGCAAAGACGGTGAATAAAGTTATTTGCACAAAACACGAACAGTTTCCAAGATAAACGCGTCCGCACAGCATCAAACAGAGGAAAGTCTGTGTCTGCTCTTCTGAACCGCTTGCTTTGGTGAAAGTGGGTTTTCTCTCTGTAGAATAGCGTAGCAGAGACTGTGAATAAAGTTATTTGCACAAAACAAGAACAGTTTTCAAGAGAAACGCGTCCGCACAGCATAAAACAGAGGAAACTCTGTGTCTGCTCTTCTGAACCGCTTCCTTGAGTGAAAGTGGGTTTTCTCTCCGTAGAATAACGTTGCAAAGACGGTGAATAAAGTTATTTGCACAAAACACGAACAGTTTCCAAGATAAACGCGTCCGCACAGCATCAAACAGAGGAAACTCTGTGTCTGCTCTTCTGAACCGCTTGCTGTGGTGAAAGTGGGTTTTCTCTATGTAGAATAACGTAGCAAAGACTGTGAATAAAGTCATTTGCACAAAACACGAGCAGTTTCCAAGTTAGACGCGTTCGAACAGCATGAAACAGAGGAAACTGTGTATCTGCTCCTCTGAACCGCTAGCCTTGGTGAAAGTGGGTTTTCTCTCTGTAGAATAACGTTGGAAAGACGGTGAATAAAGTTATTTGCACAAAACACGAACAGTTTCCAAGATAAACGCGTCCGCACAGCATCAAACAGAGGAAACTCTGTGTCTGCTCTTCTGAACCGCTTGCTTTGGTGAAAGTGGGTTTTCTCTCTGTAGAATAGCGTAGCAGAGACTGTGAATAAAGTTATTTGCACAAAACACGAGCAGTTTCCAAGATAAACGCGCTCGAACAGCATCAAATAGAGGAAACTCTGTGTCTGCTCTTCTGGACCGCTTGCTGTGGTGAAAGTGGGTGTTCTCTATGTAGAATAACGTAGCAAAGACTGTGAATAAAGTCATTTGCCCAAAACACGAGCAGTTTCCAAGTTGCACGCGTTCGAACAGCATGAAACAGAGGAAACTGTGTATCTGCTCTTCGGAACCGCTTGCTTTGGTGAAAGTGGGTGTTCTCTCTGTAGAATAACGTAGCAAAGACTGTGAATAAAGTCATTTGCACAAAACACGAGCAGTTTCCAAGATAAACGCGCTCGAACAGCATCAAACAGAGGAAACTCTGTGTCTGCTCTTCTGAACCGCTTGCTGTGGTGAAAGTGGGTTTTCTCTCTATAGAATAACGTAGCAAAGACTGTGAATAAAGTTATTTGCACAAAACGCGAGCAGTTTCCAAGTTACACGCGTTCGAACAGCATGAAACAGAGGAAACTGTGTATCTGCTCTTCTGAACCGCTCGCTTTGTTGAAAGTGGGTTTTCTCTATGTAGAATAACGTAGCAAAGACAGTGAATAAAGTTATTTGCACAAAACACGAACTGTTTCCAAGATAAACGCTGCCGAACAGCATTAAACAGAGGAAACTGTGTATCTGCTCTTCTGAACCGCTTCCTTGAGTGAAAGTGGGTTTTCTCTCCGTAGAATAACGTTGCAAAGACGGTGAATAAAGTTATTTACACAAAACACGAACAGTTTCCAAGATAAACGCGTCCGCACTGCATAAAACAGAGGAAACTCTGTGTCTGCTCTTCTGAACCGCTTGCTTTGGTGAAAGTGGGTTTTCTCTGTAGAATAGCGTAGCAGAGACTGTGAATAAAGTTATTTGCACAAAACACGAGCAGTTTCCAAGATACACGCGTTCGAACAGCATCAAACAGAGGAAACTGTGTATCTGCTCTTCTGAACCGCTTGCTTTGTTGAAAGTGGGGTTTCTCTCTGTAGAATAGCGTAGCAGAGACTGTGAATAAAGTTATTTGCACAAAACAAGAACAGTTTTCAAGAGAAACGCGTCCGCACAGCATAAAACAGAGGAAACTCTGTGTCTGCTCTTCTGAACCGCTTGCTTTGGTGAAAGTGGGTTTTCTCTGTAGAATAGCGTAACAGAGACTGTGAATAAAGTTATTTGCACAAAACACGAGCAGTTTCCAAGATACACGCGTTCGAACAGCATTAAACAGAGGAAACTGTGTATCTGCTCTTCTGAACCGCTTGCTTTGTTGAAAGTGGGGTTTCTCTCTGTAGAATAGCGTAGCAGAGACTGTGAATAAAGTTATTTGCACAAAACACGAGCAGTTTCCAAGATAAACGCGTTCGAACAGCATTCAACAGAGGAAATTGTGTATCTGCTCTTCTGAACCGCTTCCTTGAGTGAAAGTGGGTTTTCTCTCCGTAGAATAACGTTGCAAAGACGGTGAATAAAGTTATTTGCACAAAACACGAACAGTTTCCAAGATAAACGCGTCCGCACAGCATCAAACAGAGGAAAGTCTGTGTCTGCTCTTCTGAACCGCTTGCTTTGGTGAAAGTGGGTTTTCTCTCTGTAGAATAGCGTAGCAGAGACTGTGAATAAAGTTATTTGCACAAAACAAGAACAGTTTTCAAGAGAAACGCGTCCGCACAGCATAAAACAGAGGAAACTCTGTGTCTGCTCTTCTGAACCGCTTCCTTGAGTGAAAGTGGGTTTTCTCTCCGTAGAATAACGTTGCAAAGACGGTGAATAAAGTTATTTGCACAAAACACGAACAGTTTCCAAGATAAACGCGTCCGCACAGCATCAAACAGAGGAAACTCTGTGTCTGCTCTTCTGAACCGCTTGCTGTGGTGAAAGTGGGTTTTCTCTATGTAGAATAACGTAGCAAAGACTGTGAATAAAGTCATTTGCACAAAACACGAGCAGTTTCCAAGTTGCACGCGTTCGAACAGCATGAAACAGAGGAAACTGTGTATCTGCTCTTCGGAACCGCTTGCTTTGGTGAAAGTGGGTGTTCTCTCTGTAGAATAACGTAGCAAAGACTGTGAATAAAGTCATTTGCACAAAACACGAGCAGTTTCCAAGATAAACGCGCTCGAACAGCATCAAACAGAGGAAACTCTGTGTCTGCTCTTCTGAACCGCTTGCTGTGGTGAAAGTGGGTTTTCTCTCTATAGAATAACGTAGCAAAGACTGTGAATAAAGTTATTTGCACAAAACGCGAGCAGTTTCCAAGTTACACGCGTTCGAACAGCATGAAACAGAGGAAACTGTGTATCTGCTCTTCTGAACCGCTCGCTTTGTTGAAAGTGGGTTTTCTCTATGTAGAATAACGTAGCAAAGACAGTGAATAAAGTTATTTGCACAAAACACGAACTGTTTCCAAGATAAACGCTGCCGAACAGCATTAAACAGAGGAAACTGTGTATCTGCTCTTCTGAACCGCTTCCTTGAGTGAAAGTGGGTTTTCTCTCCGTAGAATAACGTTGCAAAGACGGTGAATAAAGTTATTTACACAAAACACGAACAGTTTCCAAGATAAGCGCGTCCGCACTGCATAAAACAGAGGAAACTCTGTGTCTGCTCTTCTGAACCGCTTGCTTTGGTGAAAGTGGGTTTTCTCTGTAGAATAGCGTAGCAGAGACAGTGAATAAAGTTATTTGCACAAAACACGAGCAGTTTCCAAGATACACGCGTTCGAACAGCATCAAACAGAGTAAACTGTGTATCTGCTCTTCTGAACCGCTTGCTTTGGTGAAAGTGGGTTTTCTCTCTATAGAATAACGTAGCAAAGACTGTGAATAAAGTTATTTGCACAAAACACGAGCAGTTTCCAAGTTACACGCGTTCGAACAGCATGAAACAGAGGAAACTGTGTATCTGCTCTTCTGAACCGCTTGCTTTGTTGAAAGTGGGGTTTCTCTCTGTAGAATAGCGTAGCAGAGACTGTGAATAAAGTTATTTGCACAAAACAAGAACAGTTTTCAAGAGAAACGCGTCCGCACAGCATAAAACAGAGGAAACTCTGTGTCTGCTCTTCTGAACCGCTTGCTTTGGTGAAAGTGGGTTTTCTCTGTAGAATAGCGTAGCAGAGACTGTGAATAAAGTTATTTGCACAAAACACGAGCAGTTTCCAAGATACATGCGTTCGAACAGCATCAAACAGAGGAAACTGTGTATCTGCTCTTCTGAACCGCTTGCTTTGGTGAAAGTGGGTTTTCTCTCTGTAGAATAGCGTAGCAGAGACTGTGAATAAAGTTATTTGCACAAAACAAGAACAGTTTTCAAGAGAAACGCGTCCGCACAGCATAAAACAGAGGAAACTCTGTGTCTGCTCTTCTGAACCGCTTGCTTTGGTGAAAGTGGGTTTTCTCTGTAGAATAGCGTAGCAGAGACTGTGAATAAAGTTATTTGCACAAAACACGAGCAGTTTCCAAGATACATGCGTTCGAACAGCATCAAACAGAGGAAACTGTGTATCTGCTCTTCTGAACCGCTTGCTTTGTTGAAAGTGGGGTTTCTCTCTGTAGAATAGCGTAGCAGAGACAGTGAATAAAGTTATTTGCACGAAACACGAGCAGTTTCCAAGATACACGCGTTCGAACAGCATCAAACAGAGGAAACTGTGTATCTGCTCTTCTGAACCGCTTGCTTTGTTGAAAGTGGGGTTTCTCTCTGTAGAATAGCGTAGCAGAGACTGTGAATAAAGTTATTTGCACAAAACACGAGCAGTTTCCAAGATAAACGCGTTCGAACAGCATTAAACAGAGGAAATTGTGTATCTGCTCTTCTGAACCGCTTCCTTGAGTGAAAGTGGGTTTTCTCTCCGTAGAATAACGTTGCAAAGACGGTGAATAAAGTTATTTGCACAAAACACGAGCAGTTTCCAAGATAAACGCGCTCGAACAGCATCAAATAGAGGAAACTCTGTGTGTGCTCTTCTGAACCGCTAGCCTTGGTGAAAGTGGGTTTTCTCTCTGTAGAATAACGTTGGAAAGACGGTGAATAAAGTTATTTTGCACAAAACACGAACAGTTTCCAAGATAAACGCGTCCGCACAGCATCAAACAGAGGAAACTGTGTATCTGCTCTTCGGAACCGCTTGCTTTGGTGAAAGTGGGTTTTATCTCTGTAGAATAACGTAGCAAAGACTGTGAATAAAGTTATTTGCACAAAACACGAGCAGTTTCCAAGTTAGACGCGTTCGAACAGCATGAAACAGAGGAAACTGTGTATCTGCTCCTCTGAACCGCTAGCCTTGGTGAAAGTGGGTTTTCTCTCTGTAGAATAACGTTGGAAAGACGGTGAATAAAGTTATTTGCACAAAACACGAACAGTTTCCAAGATAAACGCGTCCGCACAGCATCAAACAGAGGAAACTCTGTGTCTGCTCTTCTGAACCGCTTGCTTTGGTGAAAGTGGGTTTTCTCTCTGTAGAATAGCGTAGCAGAGACTGTGAATAAAGTTATTTGCACAAAACACGAGCAGTTTCCAAGATAAACGCGCTCGAACAGCATCAAATAGAGGAAACTCTGTGTCTGCTCTTCTGGACCGCTTGCTGTGGTGAAAGTGGGTGTTCTCTCTGTAGAATAACGTAGCAAAGACTGTGAATAAAGTCATTTGCACAAAACACGAGCAGTTTCCAAGATAAACGCGCTCGAACAGCATCAAACAGAGGAAACTCTGTGTCTGCTCTTCTGAACCGCTTGCTGTGGTGAAAGTGGGTTTTCTCTATGTAGAATAACGTAGCAAAGACTGTGAATAAAGTTATTTGCACAAAACGCGAGCAGTTTCCAAGTTACACGCGTTCGAACAGCATGAAACAGAGGAAACTGTGTATCTGCTCTTCTGAACCGCTTGCTTTGTTGAAAGTGGGGTTTCTCTCTGTAGAATAGCGTAGCAGAGACTGTGAATAAAGTTATTTGCACAAAACAAGAACAGTTTTCAAGAGAAACGCGTCCGCACAGCATAAAACAGAGGAAACTCTGTGTCTGCTCTTCTGAACCGCTTGCTTTGGTGAAAGTGGGTTTTCTCTGTAGAATAGCGTAGCAGAGACTGTGAATAAAGTTATTTGCACAAAACACGAGCCGTTTCCAAGATACATGCGTTCGAACAGCATCAAACAGAGGAAACTGTGTATCTGCTCTTCTGAACCGCTTGCTTTGGTGAAAGTGGGTTTTCTCTCTGTAGAATAGCGTAGCAGAGACTGTGAATAAAGTTATTTGCACAAAACAAGAACAGTTTTCAAGAGAAACGCGTCCGCACAGCATAAAACAGAGGAAACTCTGTGTCTGCTCTTCTGAACCGCTTGCTTTGGTGAAAGTGGGTTTTCTCTGTAGAATAGCGTAGCAGAGACTGTGAATAAAGTTATTTGCACAAAACACGAGCAGTTTCCAAGATACATGCGTTCGAACAGCATCAAACAGAGGAAACTGTGTATCTGCTCTTCTGAACCGCTTGCTTTGTTGAAAGTGGGGTTTCTCTCTGTAGAATAGCGTAGCAGAGACAGTGAATAAAGTTATTTGCACGAAACACGAGCAGTTTCCAAGATACACGCGTTCGAACAGCATCAAACAGAGGAAACTGTGTATCTGCTCTTCTGAACCGCTTGCTTTGTTGAAAGTGGGGTTTCTCTCTGTAGAATAGCGTAGCAGAGACTGTGAATAAAGTTATTTGCACAAAACACGAGCAGTTTCCAAGATAAACGCGTTCGAACAGCATTAAACAGAGGAAATTGTGTATCTGCTCTTCTGAACCGCTTCCTTGAGTGAAAGTGGGTTTTCTCTCCGTAGAATAACGTTGCAAAGACGGTGAATAAAGTTATTTGCACAAAACACGAGCAGTTTCCAAGATAAACGCGCTCGAACAGCATCAAATAGAGGAAACTCTGTGTGTGCTCTTCTGAACCGCTAGCCTTGGTGAAAGTGGGTTTTCTCTCTGTAGAATAACGTTGGAAAGACGGTGAATAAAGTTATTTTGCACAAAACACGAACAGTTTCCAAGATAAACGCGTCCGCACAGCATCAAACAGAGGAAACTGTGTATCTGCTCTTCGGAACCGCTTGCTTTGGTGAAAGTGGGTTTTATCTCTGTAGAATAACGTAGCAAAGACTGTGAATAAAGTTATTTGCACAAAACACGAGCAGTTTCCAAGTTAGACGCGTTCGAACAGCATGAAACAGAGGAAACTGTGTATCTGCTCCTCTGAACCGCTAGCCTTGGTGAAAGTGGGTTTTCTCTCTGTAGAATAACGTTGGAAAGACGGTGAATAAAGTTATTTGCACAAAACACGAACAGTTTCCAAGATAAACGCGTCCGCACAGCATCAAACAGAGGAAACTCTGTGTCTGCTCTTCTGAACCGCTTGCTTTGGTGAAAGTGGGTTTTCTCTCTGTAGAATAGCGTAGCAGAGACTGTGAATAAAGTTATTTGCACAAAACACGAGCAGTTTCCAAGATAAACGCGCTCGAACAGCATCAAATAGAGGAAACTCTGTGTCTGCTCTTCTGGACCGCTTGCTGTGGTGAAAGTGGGTGTTCTCTCTGTAGAATAACGTAGCAAAGACTGTGAATAAAGTCATTTGCACAAAACACGAGCAGTTTCCAAGATAAACGCGCTCGAACAGCATCAAACAGAGGAAACTCTGTGTCTGCTCTTCTGAACCGCTTGCTGTGGTGAAAGTGGGTTTTCTCTATGTAGAATAACGTAGCAAAGACTGTGAATAAAGTTATTTGCACAAAACGCGAGCAGTTTCCAAGTTACACGCGTTCGAACAGCATGAAACAGAGGAAACTGTGTATCTGCTCTTCTGAACCGCTTGCTTTGTTGAAAGTGGGGTTTCTCTCTGTAGAATAGCGTAGCAGAGACTGTGAATAAAGTTATTTGCACAAAACAAGAACAGTTTTCAAGAGAAACGCGTCCGCACAGCATAAAACAGAGGAAACTCTGTGTCTGCTCTTCTGAACCGCTTGCTTTGGTGAAAGTGGGTTTTCTCTGTAGAATAGCGTAGCAGAGACTGTGAATAAAGTTATTTGCACAAAACACGAGCCGTTTCCAAGATACATGCGTTCGAACAGCATCAAACAGAGGAAACTGTGTATCTGCTCTTCTGAACCGCTTGCTTTGTTGAAAGTGGGGTTTCTCTCTGTAGAATAGCGTAGCAGAGACTGTGAATAAAGTTATTTGCACAAAACACGAGCAGTTTCCAAGATAAACGCGTTCGAACAGCATTAAACAGAGGAAACTCTGTGTCTGCTCTTCTGAACCGCTTGCTTTGGTGAAAGTGGGTTTTCTCTCTGTAGAATAGCGTAGCAGAGACTGTGAATAAAGTTATTTGCACAAAACACGAACAGTTTTCAAGAGAAACGCGTCCGCACAGCATCAAACAGAGGAAACTCTGTGTCTGCTCTTCTGAACCGCTTGCTTTGGTGAAAGTGGGTTTTCTCTCTGTAGAATAGCGTAGCAGAGACTGTGAATAAAGTCATTTGCACAAAACACGAGCAGTTTCCAAGTTGCACGCGTTCGAACAGCATGAAACAGAGGAAACTGTGTATCTGCTCTTCGGAACCGCTTGCTTTGGTGAAAGTGGGTTTTATCTCTGTAGAATAACGTAGCAAAGACTGTGAATAAAGTTATTTGCACAAAACACGAGCAGTTTCCAAGTTAGACGCGTTCGAACAGCATGAAACAGAGGAAACTGTGTATCTGCTCCTCTGAACCGCTAGCCTTGGTGAAAGTGGGTTTTCTCTCTGTAGAATAACGTTGGAAAGACGGTGAATAAAGTTATTTTGCACAAAACACGAACAGTTTCCAAGATAAACGCGTCCGCACAGCATCAAACAGAGGAAACTCTGTGTCTGCTCTTCTGAACCGCTTGCTTTGGTGAAAGTGGGTTTTCTCTCTGTAGAATAGCGTAGCAGAGACTGTGAATAAAGTTATTTGCACAAAACACGAACAGTTTTCAAGAGAAACGCGTCCGCACAGCATCAAACACAGGAAACTCTGTGTCTGCTCTTCTGAACCGCTCGCTTTGTTGAAAGTGGGTTTTCTCTATGTAGAATAACGTAGCAAAGACAGTGAATAAAGTTATTTGCACAAAACACGAACTGTTTCCAAGATAAACGCTGCCGAACAGCATTAAACAGAGGAAACTGTGTATCTGCTCTTCTGAACCGCTTGCTCTGTTGAAAGTGGGGTTTCTCTCTGTAGAATAGCGTAGCAGAGACTGTGAATAAAGTTATTTGCACAAAACACGAGCAGTTTCCAAGTTAGACGCGTTCGAACAGCATGAAACAGAGGAAACTGTGTATCTGCTCCTGTGAACCGCTAGCCTTGGTGAAAGTGGGTTTTCTCTCTGTAGAATAACGTTGGAAAGACGGTGAATAAAGTTATTTGCACAAAACACGAACTGTTTCCAAGATAAACGCTGCCGAACAGCATTAAACAGAGGAAACTGTGTATCTGCTCTTCTGAACCGCTTGCTTTGATGAAAGTGGGTTTTCTCTCTGTAGAATAGCGTAGCAGAGACTGTGAATAAAGTTATTTGCACAAAACACGAACAGTTTTCAAGAGAAACGCGTCCGCACAGCATCAAACAGAGGAAACTCTGTGTCTGCTCTTCTGAACCGCTCGCTTTGTTGAAAGTGGGTTTTCTCTATGTAGAATAACGTAGCAAAGACAGTGAATAAAGTTATTTGCACAAAACACGAACTGTTTCCAAGATAAACGCTGCCGAACAGCATTAAACAGAGGAAACTGTGTATCTGCTCTTCTGAACCGCTTGCTTTGTTGAAAGTGGGGTTTCTCTCTGTAAAATAGCGTAGCAGAGACTGTGAATAAAGTTATTTGCACAAAACACGAGCAGTTTCCAAGATAAACGCGCTCGAACAGCATCAAATAGAGGAAACTCTGTGTCTGCTCTTCTGAACCGCTTGCTGTGGTGAAAGTGGGTTTTCTCTATGTAGAATAACGTAGCAAAGACTGTGAATAAAGTCATTTGCACAAAACACGAGCAGTTTCCAAGTTGCACGCGTTCGAACAGCATGAAACAGAGGAAACTGTGTATCTGCTCTTCGGAACCGCTTGCTTTGGTGAAAGTGGGTGTTCTCTCTGTAGAATAACGTAGCAAAGACTGTGAATAAAGTCATTTGCACAAAACACGAGCAGTTTCCAAGATAAACGCGCTCGAACAGCATCAAACAGAGGAAACTCTGTGTCTGCTCTTCTGAACCGCTTGCTGTGGTGAAACTGGGTTTTCTCTATGTAGAATAACGTAGCAAGGACTGTGAATAAAGTTATTTGCACAAAACGCGAGCAGTTTCCAAGTTACACGCGTTCGAACAGCATCAAACAGAGGAAACTCTGTGTCTGCTCTTCTGAACCGCTTGCTTTGGTGAAAGTGGGTTTTCTCTGTAGAATAGCGTAGCAGAGACTGTGAATAAAGTTATTTGCACAAAACACGAGCAGTTTCCAAGATACACGCGTTCGAACAGCATCAAACAGAGTAAACTGTGTATCTATTCTTCTGAACCGCTTGCTTTGGTGAAAGTGGGTTTTCTCTCTATAGAATAACGTAGCAAAGACTGTGAATAAAGTTATTTGCACAAAACACGAGCAGTTTCCAAGATACACGCGTTCGAACAGCATGAAACAGAGGAAACTGTGTATCTGCTCCTCTGAACCGCTAGCCTTGGTGAAAGTGGGTTTTCTCTCTGTAGAATAACGTTGGAAAGACGGTGAATAAAGTTATTTGCACAAAACACGAACAGTTTCCAAGATAAACGCGTCCGCACAGCATCAAACAGAGGAAACTCTGTGTCTGCTCTTCTGAACCGCTTGCTTTGGTGAAAGTGGGTTTTCTCTCTGTAGAATAGCGTAGCAGAGACTGTGAATAAAGTTATTTGCACAAAACACGAACAGTTTTCAAGAGAAACGCGTCCGCACAGCATCAAACAGAGGAAACTCTGTGTCTGCTCTTCTGAACCGCTCGCTTTGTTGAAAGTGGGTTTTCTCTATGTAGAATAACGTAGCAAAGACAGTGAATAAAGTTATTTGCACAAAACACGAACTGTTTCCAAGATAAACGCTGCCGAACAGCATTAAACAGAGGAAACTGTGTATCTGCTCTTCTGAACCGCTTGCTTTGTTGAAAGTGGGGTTTCTCTCTGTAGAATAGCGTAGCAGAGACTGTGAATAAAGTTATTTGCACAAAACACGAGCAGTTTCCAAGATACACGCGTTCGAACAGCATCAAACACAGGAAACTGTGTATCTGCTCTTCTGAACCGCTTGCTTTGGTGAAAGTGGGTTTTCTCTCTATAGAATAACGTAGCAAAGACTGTGAATAAAGTTATTTGCACAAAACACGAGCAGTTTCCAAGTTAGACGCGTTAGAACAGCATTAAACAGAGGAAACTGTGTATCTGCTCTTCTGAACCGCTTGCTTTGTTGAAAGTGGGGTTTCTCTCTGTAGAATAGCGTAGCAGAGACTGTGAATAAAGTTATTTGCACAAAACACGAGCAGTTTGCAAGATAAACGCGCTCGAACAGCATCAAATAGAGGAAACTCTGTGTCTGCTCTTCTGAACCGCTTGCTGTGGTGAAAGTGGGTTTTCTCTATGTAGAATAGCGTAGCAGAGACTGTGAATAAAGTTATTTGCACAAAACACGAGCAGTTTCCAAGATAAACGCGCTCGAACAGCATCAAATAGAGGAAACTCTGTGTCTGCTCTTCTGAACCGCTTGCTGTGGTGAAAGTGGGTGTTCTCTATGTAGAATAACGTAGCAAAGACTGTGAATAAAGTCATTTGCACAAAACACGAGCAGTTTCCAAGTTGCACGCGTTCGAACAGCATGAAACAGAGGAAACTGTGTATCTGCTCTTCGGAACCGCTTGCTTTGGTGAAAGTGGGTGTTCTCTCTGTAGAATAACGTAGCAAAGACTGTGAATAAAGTCATTTGCACAAAACACGAGCAGTTTCCAAGATAAACGCGCTCGAACAGCATCAAACAGAGGAAACTCTGTGTCTGCTCTTCTGAACCGCTTGCTGTGGTGAAACTGGGTTTTCTCTATGTAGAATAACGTAGCAAAGACTGTGAATAAAGTTATTTGCACAAAACGCGAGCAGTTTCCAAGTTACACGCGTTCGAACAGCATCAAACAGAGGAAACTCTGTGTCTGCTCTTCTGAACCGCTTGCTTTGGTGAAAGTGGGTTTTCTCTGTAGAATAGCGTAGCAGAGACTGTGAATAAAGTTATTTGCACAAAACACGAGCAGTTTCCAAGATACACGCGTTCGAACAGCATCAAACAGAGTAAACTGTGTATCTATTCTTCTGAACCGCTTGCTTTGGTGAAAGTGGGTTTTCTCTCTATAGAATAACGTAGCAAAGACTGTGAATAAAGTTATTTGCACAAAACACGAGCAGTTTCCAAGATACACGCGTTCGAACAGCATGAAACAGAGGAAACTGTGTATCTGCTCCTCTGAACCGCTAGCCTTGGTGAAAGTGGGTTTTCTCTCTGTAGAATAACGTTGGAAAGACGGTGAATAAAGTTATTTGCACAAAACACGAACAGTTTCCAAGATAAACGCGTCCGCACAGCATCAAACAGAGGAAACTCTGTGTCTGCTCTTCTGAACCGCTTGCTTTGGTGAAAGTGGGTTTTCTCTCTGTAGAATAGCGTAGCAGAGACTGTGAATAAAGTTATTTGCACAAAACACGAACAGTTTTCAAGAGAAACGCGTCCGCACAGCATCAAACAGAGGAAACTCTGTGTCTGCTCTTCTGAACCGCTCGCTTTGTTGAAAGTGGGTTTTCTCTATGTAGAATAACGTAGCAAAGACAGTGAATAAAGTTATTTGCACAAAACACGAACTGTTTCCAAGATAAACGCTGCCGAACAGCATTAAACAGAGGAAACTGTGTATCTGCTCTTCTGAACCGCTTGCTTTGTTGAAAGTGGGGTTTCTCTCTGTAGAATAGCGTAGCAGAGACTGTGAATAAAGTTATTTGCACAAAACACGAGCAGTTTCCAAGATACACGCGTTCGAACAGCATCAAACAGAGGAAACTGTGTATCTGCTCTTCTGAACCGCTTGCTTTGGTGAAAGTGGGTTTTCTCTCTATAGAATAACGTAGCAAAGACTGTGAATAAAGTTATTTGCACAAAACACGAGCAGTTTCCAAGTTAGACGCGTTAGAACAGCATTAAACAGAGGAAACTGTGTATCTGCTCTTCTGAACCGCTTGCTTTGTTGAAAGTGGGGTTTCTCTCTGTAGAATAGCGTAGCAGAGACTGTGAATAAAGTTATTTGCACAAAACACGAGCAGTTTGCAAGATAAACGCGCTCGAACAGCATCAAATAGAGGAAACTCTGTGTCTGCTCTTCTGAACCGCTTGCTGTGGTGAAAGTGGGTTTTCTCTATGTAGAATAGCGTAGCAGAGACTGTGAATAAAGTTATTTGCACAAAACACGAGCAGTTTCCAAGATAAACGCGCTCGAACAGCATCAAATAGAGGAAACTCTGTGTCTGCTCTTCTGAACCGCTTGCTGTGGTGAAAGTGGGTGTTCTCTATGTAGAATAACGTAGCAAAGACTGTGAATAACGTCATTTGCACAAAACACGAGCAGTTTCCAAGTTGCACGCGTTCGAACAGCATGAAACAGAGGAAACTGTGTATCTGCTCTTCGGAACCGCTTGCTTTGGTGAAAGTGGGTGTTCTCTCTGTAGAATAACTTAGCAAAGACTGTGAATAAAGTTATTTGCACAAAACACGAGCAGTTTCCAAGATCCACGCCTTCGAACAGCATCAAACAGAGGAAACTGTGTATCTGCTCTTCTGAACCGCTTGCTTTGTTGAAAGTGGGGTTTCTCTCTGTAGAATAGCGTAGCAGAGACTGTGAATAAAGTTATTTGCACAAAACACGAGCAGTTTCCAAGTTAGACGCGTTCGAACAGTATTAAACAGAGGAAACTGTGTATCTGCTCTTCTGAACCGCTTGCTTTGTTGAAAGTGGGGTTTCTCTCTGTAGAATAGCGTAGCAGAGACTGTGAATAAAGTTATTTGCACAAAACAAGAACAGTTTTCAAGAGAAACGCGTCCGCACAGCATAAAACAGAGGAAACTCTGTGTCTGCTCTTCTGAACCGCTTGCTTTGGTGAAAGTGGGTTTTCTCTGTAGAATAGCGTAGCAGAGACTGTGAATAAAGTTATTTGCACAAAACACGAGCAGTTTCCAAGATACACGCGTTCGAACAGCATCAAATAGAGGAAACTCTGTGTCTGCTCTTCTGAACCGCTTGCTGTGGTGAAAGTGGGTGTTCTCTATGTAGAATAACGTAGCAAAGACTGTGAATAAAGTCATTTGCACAAAACACGAGCAGTTTCCAAGTTGCACGCGTTCGAACAGCATGAAACAGAGGAAACTGTGTATCTGCTCTTCGGAACCGCTTGCTTTGGTGAAAGTGGGTGTTCTCTCTGTAGAATAACTTAGCAAAGACTGTGAATAAAGTCATTTGCACAAAACATGAGCAGTTTCCAAGATAAACGCGCTCGAACAGCATCAAACAGAGGAAACTCTGTGTCTGCTCTTCTGAACCGCTTGCTGTGGTGAAAGTGGGTTTTCTCTCTATAGAATAACGTAGCAAAGACTGTGAATAAAGTTATTTGCACAAAACGCGAGCAGTTTCCAAGTTACACGCGTTCGAACAGCATGAAACAGAGGAAACTGTGTATCTGCTCTTCTGAACCGCTCGCTTTGTTGAAAGTGGGTTTTCTCTATGTAGAATAACGTAGCAAAGACTGTGAATAAAGTTATTTGCACAAAACACGAGCAGTTTCCAAGATCCACGCCTTCGAACAGCATCAAACAGAGGAAACTGTGTATCTGCTCTTCTGAACCGCTTGCTTTGTTGAAAGTGGGGTTTCTCTGTGTAGAATAGCGTAGCAGAGACTGTGAATAAAGTTATTTGCACAAAACACGAGCAGTTTCCAAGATAAACGCGCTCGAACAGCATCAAATAGAGGAAACTCTGTGTCTGCTCTTCTGAACCGCTTGCTATGGTGAAAGTGGGTTTTCTCTCTATAGAATAACGTAGCAAAGACTGTGAATAAACTTATTTGCACAAAACACGAGCAGTTTCCAAGTTAGACGCGTTAGAACAGCATTAAACAGAGGAAACTGTGTATCTGCTCTTCTGAACCGCTTGCTTTGTTGAAAGTGGGGTTTCTCTCTGTAGAATAGCGTAGCAGAGACTGTGAATAAAGTTATTTGCACAAAACACGAGCAGTTTCCAAGATAAACGCGCTCGAACAGCATCAAATAGAGGAAACTCTGTGTCTGCTCTTCTGAACCGCTTGCTGTGGTGAAAGTGGGTTTTCTCTATGTAGAATAGCGTAGCAGAGACTGTGAATAAAGTTATTTGCACAAAACACGAGCAGTTTCCAAGATAAACGCGCTCGAACAGCCTCAAATAGAGGAAACTCTGTGTCTGCTCTTCTGAACCGCTTGCTGTGGTGAAAGTGGGTGTTCTCTATGTAGAATAACGTAGCAAAGACTGTGAATAAAGTCATTTGCACAAAACACGAGCAGTTTCCAAGTTGCACGCGTTCGAACAGCATGAAACAGAGGAAACTGTGTATCTGCTCTTCGGAACCGCTTGCTTTGGTGAAAGTGGGTGTTCTCTCTGTAGAATAACGTAGCAAAGACTGTGAATAAAGTCATTTGCACAAAACACGAACTGTTTCCAAGATAAACGCTGCCGAACAGCATTAAACAGAGGAAACTGTGTATCTGCTCTTCTGAACCGCTTCCTTGAGTGAAAGTGGGTCTTCTCTCCGTAGAATAACGTTGCAAAGACGGTGAATAAAGTTATTTGCACAAAACACGAACAGTTTCCAAGATAAACGCGTCCGCACAGCATAAAACAGAGGAAACTCTGTGTCTGCTCTTCTGAACCGCTTGCTTTGGTGAAAGTGGGTTTTCTCTGTAGAATAGCGTAGCAGAGACTGTGAATAAAGTTATTTGCACAAAACACGAGCAGTTTCCAAGATACACGCGTTCGAACAGCATCAAACAGAGGAAACTGTGTATTTGCTCTTCTGAACCGCTTGCTTTGGTGAAAGTGGGTTTTCTCTCTATAGAATAACGTAGCAAAGACTGTGAATAAAGTTATTTGCACAAAACACGAGCAGTTTCCAAGATAAACGCGTTCGAACAGCATTAAACAGAGGAAACTGTGTATCTGCTCTTCTGAACCGCTTCCTTGAGTGAAAGTGGGTTTTCTCTCCGTAGAATAACGTTGCAAAGACGGTGAATAAAGTTATTTGCACAAAACACGAGCAGTTTCCAAGTTGCACGCGTTCGAACAGCATGAAACAGAGGAAACTGTGTATCTGCTCTTCGGAACCGCTTGCTTTGGTGAAAGTGGGTGCTCTCTGTAGAATAACGTAGCAAAGACTGTGAATAAAGTCATTTGCACAAAACACGAGCAGTTTCCAAGATAAACGCGCTCGAACAGCATCAAACAGAGGAAACTCTGTGTCTGCTCTTCTGAACCGCTTGCTGTGGTGAAAGTGGGTTTTCTCTCTGTAGAATAGCGTAGCAGAGACTGTGAATAAAGTTATTTGCACAAAACGCGAGCAGTTTCCAAGTTACACGCGTTCGAACAGCATGAAACAGAGGAAACTGTGTATCTGCTCCTCTGAACCGCTAGCTTTGGTGAAAGTGGGTTATCTCTCTGTAGAATAACGTAGCAAAGACTGTGAATAAAGTTATTTGCACAAAACACGAGCAGTTTCCAAGATAAACGCGTTCGAACAGCATTAAACAGAGGAAACTGTGTATCTGCTCTTCTGAACCGCTTCCTTGAGTGAAAGTGGGTTTTCTCTCCGTAGAATAACGTTGCAAAGACGGTGAATAAAGTTATTTGCACAAAACACGAACAGTTTTCAAGAGAAACGCGTCCGAACAGCATCAAACAGAGCAAACTCTGTGTCTGCTCTTCTGAACCGCTTCCTTGAGTGAAAGTGGGTTTTCTCTCCGTAGAATAACGTAGCAAAGACTGTGAATAAAGTCATTTGCACAAAACACGAGCAGTTTCCAAGATAAACGCGCTCGAACAGCATCAAACAGAGGAAACTCTGTGTCTGCTCTTCTGAACCGCTTGCTGTGGTGAAAGTGGGTTTTCTCTATGTAGAATAACGTCGCAAAGACTGTGAATAAAGTTATTTGCACAAAACGCGAGCAGTTTTCAAGATACACGCGTTCGAACAGCATTAAACAGAGGAAACTGTGTATCTGCTCTTCTGAACCGCTTGCTTTGTTGAAAGTGGGTTTTCTCTCTGTAGAATAGCGTAGCAGAGACTGTGAATAAAGTTATTTGCACAAAACACGAGCAGTTTCCAAGTAACACGCGTTCGAACAGCATGAAACAGAGGAAACTGTGTATCTGCTCTTCGGAACCGCTTGCTTTGTTGAAAGTGGGTTTTCTCTATGTAGAATAACGTAGCAAAGACTGTGAATAAAGTTATTTGCACAAAACACGAACAGTTTTCAAGAGAAACGCGTCCGCACAGCATCAAACAGAGGAAACTCTGTGTCTGCTCTTCTGAACCGCTTGCTGTGGTGAAAGTGGGTTTTCTCTATGTAGAATAACGTAGCAAAGACTGTGAATAAAGTCATTTGCACAAAACACGAGCAGTTTCCAAGTTGCACGCGTTCGAACAGCATGAAACAGAGGAAACTGTGTATCTGCTCTTCGGAACCGCTTGCTTTGGTGAAAGTGGGTTTTCTCTCTGTAGAATAGCGTAGCAGAGACTGTGAATAAAGTTATTTGCACAAAACACGAGCAGTTTCCAAGATACACGCGTTCGAACAGCATCAAACAGAGGAAACTGTGTATCTGCTCTTCTGAACCGCTTGCTTTGGTGAAAGTGGGTTTTCTCTCTATAGAATAACGTAGCAAAGACTGTGAATAAAGTTATTTGCACAAAACACGAGCAGTTTCCAAGTTAGACGCGTTCGAACAGCATTAAACAGAGGAAACTGTGTATCTGCTCTTCTGAACCGCTTGCTTTGGTGAAAGTGGGTTTTCTCTCTATAGAATAACGTAGCAAAGACTGTGAATAAAGTTATTTGCACAAAACACGAGCAGTTTCCAAGTTAGACGCGTTCGAACAGCATTAAACAGAGGAAACTGTGTATCTGCTCTTCTGAACTGCTTGCTTTGTTGAAAGTGGGGTTTCTCTCTGTAGAATAGCGTAGCAGAGACTGTGAATAAAGTTATTTGCACAAAACACGAGCAGTTTCCAAGATAAACGCGTTCGAACAGCATTAAACAGAGGAAATTGTGTATCTGCTCTTCTGAACCGCTTCCTTGAGTGAAAGTGGGTTTTCTCTCCGTAGAATAACGTTGCAAAGACGGTGAATAAAGTTATTTGCACAAAACACGAGCAGTTTCCAAGATAAACGCGCTCGAACAGCATCAAATAGAGGAAACTCTGTGTCTGCTCTTCTGAACCGCTAGCCTTGGTGAAAGTGGGTTTTCTCTCTGTAGAATAACGTTGGAAAGACGGTGAATAAAGTTATTTGCACAAAACACGAACAGTTTCCAAGATAAACGCGTCCGCACAGCATCAAACAGAGGAAACTCTGTGTCTGCTCTTCTGAACCGCTTGCTTTGGTGAAAGTGGGTTTTCTCTCTGTAGAATAGCGTAGCAGAGACTGTGAATAAAGTTATTTGCACAAAACACGAACAGTTTTCAAGAGAAACGCGTCCGCACAGCATCAAACAGAGGAAACTCTGTGTCTGCTCTTCTGAACCGCTCGCTTTGTTGAAAGTGGGTTTTCTCTATGTAGAATAACGTAGCAAAGACAGTGAATAAAGTTATTTGCACAAAACACGAACTGTTTCCAAGATAAACGCTGCCGAACAGCATTAAACAGAGGAAACTGTGTATCTGCTCTTCTGAACCGCTTGCTTTGTTGAAAGTGGGGTTTCTCTCTGTAGAATAGCGTAGCAGAGACTGTGAATAAAGTTATTTGCACAAAACACGAGCAGTTTCCAAGATACACGCGTTCGAACAGCATCAAACAGAGGAAACTGTGTATCTGCTCTTCTGAACCGCTTGCTTTGGTGAAAGTGGGTTTTCTCTCTATAGAATAACGTAGCAAAGACTGTGAATAAAGTTATTTGCACAAAACACGAGCAGTTTCCAAGTTAGACGCGTTAGAACAGCATTAAACAGAGGAAACTGTGTATCTGCTCTTCTGAACCGCTTGCTTTGTTGAAAGTGGGGTTTCTCTCTGTAGAATAGCGTAGCAGAGACTGTGAATAAAGTTATTTGCACAAAACACGAGCAGTTTGCAAGATAAACGCGCTCGAACAGCATCAAATAGAGGAAACTCTGTGTCTGCTCTTCTGAACCGCTTGCTGTGGTGAAAGTGGGTTTTCTCTATGTAGAATAGCGTAGCAGAGACTGTGAATAAAGTTATTTGCACAAAACACGAGCAGTTTCCAAGATAAACGCGCTCGAACAGCATCAAATAGAGGAAACTCTGTGTCTGCTCTTCTGAACCGCTTGCTGTGGTGAAAGTGGGTGTTCTCTATGTAGAATAACGTAGCAAAGACTGTGAATAAAGTCATTTGCACAAAACACGAGCAGTTTCCAAGTTGCACGCGTTCGAACAGCATGAAACAGAGGAAACTGTGTATCTGCTCTTCGGAACCGCTTGCTTTGGTGAAAGTGGGTGTTCTCTCTGTAGAATAACTTAGCAAAGACTGTGAATAAAGTTATTTGCACAAAACACGAGCAGTTTCCAAGATCCACGCCTTCGAACAGCATCAAACAGAGGAAACTGTGTATCTGCTCTTCTGAACCGCTTGCTTTGTTGAAAGTGGGGTTTCTCTCTGTAGAATAGCGTAGCAGAGACTGTGAATAAAGTTATTTGCACAAAACACGAGCAGTTTCCAAGTTAGACGCGTTCGAACAGTATTAAACAGAGGAAACTGTGTATCTGCTCTTCTGAACCGCTTGCTTTGTTGAAAGTGGGGTTTCTCTCTGTAGAATAGCGTAGCAGAGACTGTGAATAAAGTTATTTGCACAAAACAAGAACAGTTTTCAAGAGAAACGCGTCCGCACAGCATAAAACAGAGGAAACTCTGTGTCTGCTCTTCTGAACCGCTTGCTTTGGTGAAAGTGGGTTTTCTCTGTAGAATAGCGTAGCAGAGACTGTGAATAAAGTTATTTGCACAAAACACGAGCAGTTTCCAAGATACACGCGTTCGAACAGCATCAAATAGAGGAAACTCTGTGTCTGCTCTTCTGAACCGCTTGCTGTGGTGAAAGTGGGTGTTCTCTCCGTAGAATAACGTAGCAAAGACTGTGAATAAAGTCATTTGCACAAAACACGAGCAGTTTCCAAGTTGCACGCGTTCGAACAGCATGAAACAGAGGAAACTGTGTATCTGCTCTTCGGAACCGCTTGCTTTGGTGAAAGTGGGTGTTCTCTCTGTAGAATAACTTAGCAAAGACTGTGAATAAAGTCATTTGCACAAAACATGAGCAGTTTCCAAGATAAACGCGCTCGAACAGCATCAAACAGAGGAAACTCTGTGTCTGCTCTTCTGAACCGCTTGCTGTGGTGAAAGTGGGTTTTCTCTCTATAGAATAACGTAGCAAAGACTGTGAATAAAGTTATTTGCACAAAACGCGAGCAGTTTCCAAGTTACACGCGTTCGAACAGCATGAAACAGAGGAAACTGTGTATCTGCTCTTCTGAACCGCTCGCTTTGTTGAAAGTGGGTTTTCTCTATGTAGAATAACGTAGCAAAGACTGTGAATAAAGTTATTTGCACAAAACACGAGCAGTTTCCAAGATCCACGCCTTCGAACAGCATCAAACAGAGGAAACTGTGTATCTGCTCTTCTGAACCGCTTGCTTTGTTGAAAGTGGGGTTTCTCTCTGTAGAATAGCGTAGCAGAGACTGTGAATAAAGTTATTTGCACAAAACACGAGCAGTTTCCAAGATAAACGCGCTCGAACAGCATCAAATAGAGGAAACTCTGTGTCTGCTCTTCTGAACCGCTTGCTATGGTGAAAGTGGGTTTTCTCTCTATAGAATAACGTAGCAAAGACTGTGAATAAACTTATTTGCACAAAACACGAGCAGTTTCCAAGTTAGACGCGTTAGAACAGCATTAAACAGAGGAAACTGTGTATCTGCTCTTCTGAACCGCTTGCTTTGTTGAAAGTGGGGTTTCTCTCTGTAGAATAGCGTAGCAGAGACTGTGAATAAAGTTATTTGCACAAAACACGAGCAGTTTCCAAGATAAACGCGCTCGAACAGCATCAAATAGAGGAAACTCTGTGTCTGCTCTTCTGAACCGCTTGCTGTGGTGAAAGTGGGTTTTCTCTATGTAGAATAGCGTAGCAGAGACTGTGAATAAAGTTATTTGCACAAAACACGAGCAGTTTCCAAGATAAACGCGCTCGAACAGCCTCAAATAGAGGAAACTCTGTGTCTGCTCTTCTGAACCGCTTGCTGTGGTGAAAGTGGGTGTTCTCTATGTAGAATAACGTAGCAAAGACTGTGAATAAAGTCATTTGCACAAAACACGAGCAGTTTCCAAGTTGCACGCGTTCGAACAGCATGAAACAGAGGAAACTGTGTATCTGCTCTTCGGAACCGCTTGCTTTGGTGAAAGTGGGTGTTCTCTCTGTAGAATAACGTAGCAAAGACTGTGAATAAAGTCATTTGCACAAAACACGAACTGTTTCCAAGATAAACGCTGCCGAACAGCATTAAACAGAGGAAACTGTGTATCTGCTCTTCTGAACCGCTTCCTTGAGTGAAAGTGGGTCTTCTCTCCGTAGAATAACGTTGCAAAGACGGTGAATAAAGTTATTTGCACAAAACACGAACAGTTTCCAAGATAAACGCGTCCGCACAGCATAAAACAGAGGAAACTCTGTGTCTGCTCTTCTGAACCGCTTGCTTTGGTGAAAGTGGGTTTTCTCTGTAGAATAGCGTAGCAGAGACTGTGAATAAAGTTATTTGCACAAAACACGAGCAGTTTCCAAGATACACGCGTTCGAACAGCATCAAACAGAGGAAACTGTGTATTTGCTCTTCTGAACCGCTTGCTTTGGTGAAAGTGGGTTTTCTCTCTATAGAATAACGTAGCAAAGACTGTGAATAAAGTTATTTGCACAAAACACGAGCAGTTTCCAAGATAAACGCGTTCGAACAGCATTAAACAGAGGAAACTGTGTATCTGCTCTTCTGAACCGCTTCCTTGAGTGAAAGTGGGTTTTCTCTCCGTAGAATAACGTTGCAAAGACGGTGAATAAAGTTATTTGCACAAAACACGAGCAGTTTCCAAGTTGCACGCGTTCGAACAGCATGAAACAGAGGAAACTGTGTATCTGCTCTTCGGAACCGCTTGCTTTGGTGAAAGTGGGTGCTCTCTGTAGAATAACGTAGCAAAGACTGTGAATAAAGTCATTTGCACAAAACACGAGCAGTTTCCAAGATAAACGCGCTCGAACAGCATCAAACAGAGGAAACTCTGTGTCTGCTCTTCTGAACCGCTTGCTGTGGTGAAAGTGGGTTTTCTCTCTGTAGAATAGCGTAGCAGAGACTGTGAATAAAGTTATTTGCACAAAACGCGAGCAGTTTCCAAGTTACACGCGTTCGAACAGCATGAAACAGAGGAAACTGTGTATCTGCTCCTCTGAACCGCTAGCTTTGGTGAAAGTGGGTTATCTCTCTGTAGAATAACGTAGCAAAGACTGTGAATAAAGTTATTTGCACAAAACACGAGCAGTTTCCAAGATAAACGCGTTCGAACAGCATTAAACAGAGGAAACTGTGTATCTGCTCTTCTGAACCGCTTCCTTGAGTGAAAGTGGGTTTTCTCTCCGTAGAATAACGTTGCAAAGACGGTGAATAAAGTTATTTGCACAAAACACGAACAGTTTTCAAGAGAAACGCGTCCGAACAGCATCAAACAGAGCAAACTCTGTGTCTGCTCTTCTGAACCGCTTCCTTGAGTGAAAGTGGGTTTTCTCTCCGTAGAATAACGTAGCAAAGACTGTGAATAAAGTCATTTGCACAAAACACGAGCAGTTTCCAAGATAAACGCGCTCGAACAGCATCAAACAGAGGAAACTCTGTGTCTGCTCTTCTGAACCGCTTGCTGTGGTGAAAGTGGGTTTTCTCTATGTAGAATAACGTCGCAAAGACTGTGAATAAAGTTATTTGCACAAAACGCGAGCAGTTTTCAAGATACACGCGTTCGAACAGCATTAAACAGAGGAAACTGTGTATCTGCTCTTCTGAACCGCTTGCTTTGTTGAAAGTGGGTTTTCTCTCTGTAGAATAGCGTAGCAGAGACTGTGAATAAAGTTATTTGCACAAAACACGAGCAGTTTCCAAGTAACACGCGTTCGAACAGCATGAAACAGAGGAAACTGTGTATCTGCTCTTCGGAACCGCTTGCTTTGTTGAAAGTGGGTTTTCTCTATGTAGAATAACGTAGCAAAGACTGTGAATAAAGTTATTTGCACAAAACACGAACAGTTTTCAAGAGAAACGCGTCCGCACAGCATCAAACAGAGGAAACTCTGTGTCTGCTCTTCTGAACCGCTTGCTGTGGTGAAAGTGGGTTTTCTCTATGTAGAATAACGTAGCAAAGACTGTGAATAAAGTCATTTGCACAAAACACGAGCAGTTTCCAAGTTGCACGCGTTCGAACAGCATGAAACAGAGGAAACTGTGTATCTGCTCTTCGGAACCGCTTGCTTTGGTGAAAGTGGGTTTTCTCTCTGTAGAATAGCGTAGCAGAGACTGTGAATAAAGTTATTTGCACAAAACACGAGCAGTTTCCAAGATACACGCGTTCGAACAGCATCAAACAGAGGAAACTGTGTATCTGCTCTTCTGAACCGCTTGCTTTGGTGAAAGTGGGTTTTCTCTCTATAGAATAACGTAGCAAAGACTGTGAATAAAGTTATTTGCACAAAACACGAGCAGTTTCCAAGTTAGACGCGTTCGAACAGCATTAAACAGAGGAAACTGTGTATCTGCTCTTCTGAACCGCTTGCTTTGGTGAAAGTGGGTTTTCTCTCTATAGAATAACGTAGCAAAGACTGTGAATAAAGTTATTTGCACAAAACACGAGCAGTTTCCAAGTTAGACGCGTTCGAACAGCATTAAACAGAGGAAACTGTGTATCTGCTCTTCTGAACTGCTTGCTTTGTTGAAAGTGGGGTTTCTCTCTGTAGAATAGCGTAGCAGAGACTGTGAATAAAGTTATTTGCACAAAACACGAGCAGTTTCCAAGATAAACGCGTTCGAACAGCATTAAACAGAGGAAATTGTGTATCTGCTCTTCTGAACCGCTTGCTGTGGTGAAAGTGGGTTTTCTCTATGTAGAATAACGTAGCAAAGACTGTGAATAAAGTCATTTGCACAAAACACGAGCAGTTTCCAAGTTGCACGCGTTCGAACAGCATGAAACAGAGGAAACTGTGTATCTGCTCTTCGGAACCGCTTGCTTTGGTGAAAGTGGGTGCTCTCTGTAGAATAACGTAGCAAAGACTGTGAATAAAGTCATTTGCATAAAACACGAGCAGTTTCCAAGATAAACGCGCTCGAACAGCATCAAACAGAGGAAACTGTGTATCTGCTCTTCTGAACCGCTCGCTTTGTTGAAAGTGGGTTTTCTCTATGTAGAATAACGTAGCAAAGACAGTGAATAAAGTTATTTGCACAAAACACGAACTGTTTCCAAGATAAACGCTGCCGAACAGCATTAAACAGAGGAAACTGTGTATCTGCTCTTCTGAACCGCTTCCTTGAGTGAAAGTGGGTTTTCTCTCCGTAGAATGACGTTGCAAAGACGATGAATAAATTATTTGCACAAAACACGAACAGTTTCCAAGATAAACGCGTCCGCACAGCATCAAACAGAGGAAACTCTGTGTCTGCTCTTCTGAACCGCTTGCTTTGGTGAAAGTGGGTTTTCTCTGTAGAATAGCGTAGCAGAGACTGTGAATAAAGTTATTTGCACAAAACACGAGCAGTTTCCAAGATACACGCGTTCGAACAGCATGAAACAGAGGAAACTGTGTATCTGCTCTTCTGAACCGCTTGCTTTGGTGAAAGTGGGTTTTATCTCTGTAGAATAACGTAGCAAAGACTGTGAATAAAGTTATTTGCACAAAACACGAGCAGTTTCCAAGTTAGACGCGTTCGAACAGCATGAAACAGAGGAAACTGTGTATCTGCTCCTCTGAACCGCTAGCTTTGGTGAAAGTGGGTTTTCTCTCTGTAGAATAACGTAGCAAAGACTGTGAATAAAGTTATTTGCACAAAACACGAGCAGTTTCCAAGATAAACGCGGTCGAACAGCATTAAACAGAGGAAACTGTGTATCTGCTCTTCTGAACCGCTTCCTTGAGTGAAAGTGGGTTTTCTCTCCGTAGAATAACGTTGCAAAGACGGTGAATAAAGTTATTTGCACAAAACACGAACAGTTTTCAAGAGAAACGCGTCCGAACAGCATCAAACAGAGCAAACTCTGTGTCTGCTCTTCTGAACCGCTTCCTTGAGTGAAAGTGGGTTTTCTCTCCGTAGAATAACGTAGCAAAGACTGTGAATAAAGTCATTTGCACAAAACACGAGCAGTTTCCAAGATAAACGCGCTCGAACAGCATCAAACAGAGGAAACTCTGTGTCTGCTCTTCTGAACCGCTTGCTGTGGTGAAAGTGGGTTTTCTCTCTGTAGAATAACGTAGCAAAGACTGTGAATAAAGTCATTTGCACAAAACGCGAGCAGTTTTCAAGATACACGCGTTCGAACAGCATTAAACAGAGGAAACTGTGTATCTGCTCTTCTGAACCGCTTGCTTTGTTGAAAGTGGGTTTTCTCTCTGTAGAATAGCGTAGCAGAGACTGTGAATAAAGTTATTTGCACAAAACACGAGCAGTTTCCAAGTTACACGCGTTCGAACAGCATGAAACAGAGGAAACTGTGTATCTGCTCTTCGGAACCGCTTGCTTTGTTGAAAGTGGGTTTTCTCTATGTAGAATAACGTAGCAAAGACTGTGAATAAAGTTATTTGCACAAAACACGAACAGTTTTCAAGAGAAACGCGTCCGCACAGCATCAAACAGAGGAAACTCTGTGTCTGCTCTTCTGAACCGCTTGCTGTGGTGAAAGTGGGTTTTCTCTATGTAGAATAACGTAGCAAAGACTGTGAATAAAGTCATTTGCACAAAACACGAGCAGTTTCCAAGTTGCACGCGTTCGAACAGCATGAAACAGAGGAAACTGTGTATCTGCTCTTCGGAACCGCTTGCTTTGGTGAAAGTGGGTTTTCTCTCTGTAGAATAGCGTAGCAGAGACTGTGAATAAAGTTATTTGCACAAAACACGAGCAGTTTCCAAGATACACGCGTTCGAACAGCATCAAACAGAGGAAACTGTGTATCTGCTCTTCTGAACCGCTTGCTTTGGTGAAAGTGGGTTTTCTCTCTATAGAATAACGTAGCAAAGACTGTGAATAAAGTTATTTGCACAAAACACGAGCAGTTTCCAAGATACACGCGTTCGAACAGCATCAAACAGAGGAAACTGTGTATCTGCTCTTCTGAACCGCTTGCTTTGGTGAAAGTGGGTTTTCTCTCTATAGAATAACGTAGCAAAGACTGTGAATAAAGTTATTTGCACAAAACACGAGCAGTTTCCAAGTTAGACGCGTTCGAACCGCATTAAACAGAGGAAACTGTGTATCTGCTCTTCTGAACCGCTTGCTTTGGTGAAAGTTGGTTTTCTCTCCGTAGAATAACGTTGCAAAGACGGTGAATAAAGTTATTTGCACAAAACACGAACAGTTTCCAAGATAAACGCGTCCGCACAGCATCAAACAGAGGAAACTCTGTGTCTGCTCTTCTGAACCGCTTGCTTTGGTGAAAGTGGGTTTTCTCTCCGTAGAATAACGTTGCAAAGACGGTGAATAAAGTTATTTGCACAAAACACGAACAGTTTTCAAGAGAAACGCGTCCGCACAGCATCAAACAGAGGAAACTCTGTGTCTGCTCTTCTGAACCGCTTGCTGTGGTGAAAGTGGGTTTTCTCTATGTAGAATAACGTCGCAAAGACTGTGAATAAAGTTATTTGCACAAAACGCGAGCAGTTTTCAAGATACACGCGTTCGAACAGCATTAAACAGAGGAAACTGTGTATCTGCTCTTCTGAACCGCTTGCTTTGGTGAAAGTGGGTTTTATCTCTGTAGAATAACGTAGCAAAGACTGTGAATAAAGTTATTTGCACAAAACACGAGCAGTTTCCAAGATAAACGCGTTCGAACAGCATTAAACAGAGGAAACTGTGTATCTGCTCTTCTGAACCGCTTCCTTGAGTGAAAGTGGGTTTTCTCTCCGTAGAATAACGTTGCAAAGACGGTGAATAAAGTTATTTGCACAAAACACGAGCAGTTTCCAAGTTGCACGCGTTCGAACAGCATGAAACAGAGGAAACTGTGTATCTGCTCTTCGGAACCGCTTGCTTTGGTGAAAGTGGGTGCTCTCTGTAGAATAACGTAGCAAAGACTGTGAATAAAGTCATTTGCACAAAACACGAGCAGTTTCCAAGATAAACGCGCTCGAACAGCATCAAACAGAGGAAACTCTGTGTCTGCTCTTCTGAACCGCTTGCTGTGGTGAAAGTGGGTTTTCTCTCTGTAGAATAACGTAGCAGAGACTGTGAATAAAGTTATTTGCACAAAACGCGAGCAGTTTCCAAGTTACACGCGTTCGAACAGCATGAAACAGAGGAAACTGTGTATCTGCTCTTCTGAACCGCTCGCTTTGTTGAAAGTGGGTTTTCTCTATGTAGAATAACGTAGCAAAGACAGTGAATAAAGTTATTTGCACAAAACACGAACTGTTTCCAAGATAAACGCTGCCGAACAGCATTAAACAGAGGAAACTGTGTATCTGCTCTTCTGAACCGCTTCCTTGAGTGAAAGTGGGTTTTCTCTCCGTAGAATAACGTTGCAAAGACGGTGAATAAAGTTATTTGCACAAAACACGAGCAGTTTCCAAGTTAGACGCGTTCGAACAGCATGAAACAGAGGAAACTGTGTATCTGCTCCTCTGAACCGCTAGCTTTGGTGAAAGTGGGTTTTCTCTCTGTAGAATAACGTAGCAAAGACTGTGAATAAAGTTATTTGCACAAAACACGAGCAGTTTCCAAGATAAACGCGTTCGGACAGCATTAAACAGAGGAAACTGTGTATCTGCTCTTCTGAACCGCTTCCTTGAGTGAAAGTGGGTTTTCTCTCCGTAGAATAACGTTGCAAAGACGGTGAATAAAGTTATTTGCACAAAACACGAACAGTTTTCAAGAGAAACGCGTCCGAACAGCATCAAACAGAGCAAACTCTGTGTCTGCTCTTCTGAACCGCTTCCTTGAGTGAAAGTGGGTTTTCTCTCCGTAGAATAACGTAGCAGAGACTGTGAATAAAGTCATTTGCACAAAACACGAGCAGTTTCCAAGATAAACGCGCTCGAACAGCATCAAACAGAGGAAACTCTGTGTCTGCTCTTCTGAACCGCTTGCTGTGGTGAAAGTGGGTTTTCTCTCTGTAGAATAACGTAGCAAAGACTGTGAATAAAGTCATTTGCACAAAACACGAGCAGTTTCCAAGATAAACGCGCTCGAACAGCATCAAACAGAGGAAACTCTGTGTCTGCTCTTCTGAACCGCTTGCTGTGGTGAAAGTGGGTTTTCTCTATGTAGAATAACGTCGCAAAGACTGTGAATAAAGTTATTTGCACAAAACGCGAGCAGTTTTCAAGATACACGCGTTCGAACAGCATTAAACAGAGGAATCTGTGTATCTGCTCTTCTGAACCGCTTGCTTTGTTGAAAGTGGGTTTTCTCTCTGTAGAATAGCGTAGCAGAGACTGTGAATAAAGTTATTTGCACAAAACACGAGGAGTTTCCAAGATACACGCTTTCGAACAGCATCAAACGGAGGAAACTGTGTATCTGCTCTTCGGAACCGCTTGCTTTGTTGAAAGTGGGTTTTCTCTCTGTAGCATAACGTAGCAAAGACTGTGAATAAAGTCATTTGCACAAAACACGAGCAGTTTCCAAGTTACACGCGCTCGAACAGCATCAAACAGAGGAAACTCTGTGTCTGCTCTTCTGAACCGCTTGCTGTGGTGAAAGTGGGTTTTCTCTCTGTAGAATAACGTAGCAAAGACTGTGAATAAAGTCATTTGCACAAAACACGAGCAGTTTCCAAGATAAACGCGCTCGAACAGCATCAAACAGAGGAAACTCTGTGTCTGCTCTTCTGAACCGCTTGCTTTGGTGAAAGTGGGTTTTCTCTCTATAGAATAACGTAGCAAAGACTGTGAATAAAGTTATTTGCACAAAACACGAGCAGTTTCCAAGTTAGACGCGTTCGAACAGCATTAAACAGAGGAAACTGTGTATCTGCTCTTCTGAACCGCTTGCTTTGGTGAAAGTGGGTTTTCTCTCTATAGAATAACGTAGCAAAGACTGTGAATAAAGTTATTTGCACAAAACACGAGCAGTTTCCAAGTTAGACGCGTTCGAACAGCATTAAACAGAGGAAACTGTGTATCTGCTCTTCTGAACCGCTTCCTTGAGTGAAAGTGGGTTTTCTCTCCGTAGAATAACGTTGCAAAGACGGTGAATAAAGATATTTGCACAAAACACGAACAGTTTTCAAGAGAAACGCGTCCGCACAGCATGAAACAGAGGAAACTGTGTATCTGCTCTTCGGAACCTCTTGCTTTGTTGAAAGTGGGTTTTCTCTCTGTAGCATAACGTAGCAAAGACTGTGAATAAAGTCATTTGCACAAAACACGAGCAGTTTCCAAGTTACACGCGCTCGAACAGCATCAAACAGAGGAAACTCTGTGTCTGCTCTTCTGAACCGCTTGCTGTGGTGAAAGTGGGTTTTCTCTCTGTAGAATAACGTAGCAAAGACTGTGAATAAAGTCATTTGCACAAAACACGAGCAGTTTCCAAGATAAACGCGCTCGAACAGCATCAAACAGAGGAAACTCTGTGTCTGCTCTTCTGAACCGCTTGCTTTGGTGAAAGTGGGTTTTCTCTCTATAGAATAACGTAGCAAAGACTGTGAATAAAGTTATTTGCACAAAACACGAGCAGTTTCCAAGTTAGACGCGTTCGAACAGCATTAAACAGAGGAAACTGTGTATCTGCTCTTCTGAACCGCTTGCTTTGTTGAAAGTGGGGTTTCTCTCTGTAGAATAGCGTAGCAGAGACTGTGAATAAAGTTATTTGCACAAAACACGAGCAGTTTCCAAGATAAACGCGCTCGAACAGCATCAAACAGAGGAAACTCTGTGTCTGCTCTTCTGAACCGCTTGCTGTGGTGAAAGTGGGTTTTCTCTATGTAGAATAACGTAGCAAAGACTGTGAATAAAGTCATTTGCACAAAACACGAGCAGTTTCCAAGTTGCACGCGTTCGAACAGCATGAAACAGAGGAAACTGTGTATCTGCTCTTCGGAACCGCTTGCTTTGGTGAAAGTGGGTGCTCTCTGTAGAATAACGTAGCAAAGACTGTGAATAAAGTCATTTGCATAAAACACGAGCAGTTTCCAAGATAAACGCGCTCGAACAGCATCAAACAGAGGAAACTGTGTATCTGCTCTTCTGAACCGCTCGCTTTGTTGAAAGTGGGTTTTCTCTATGTAGAATAACGTAGCAAAGACAGTGAATAAAGTTATTTGCACAAAACACGAACTGTTTCCAAGATAAACGCTGCCGAACAGCATTAAACAGAGGAAACTGTGTATCTGCTCTTCTGAACCGCTTCCTTGAGTGAAAGTGGGTTTTCTCTCCGTAGAATAACGTTGCAAAGACGGTGAATAAATTATTTGCACAAAACACGAACAGTTTCCAAGATAAACGCGTCCGCACAGCATCAAACAGAGGAAACTCTGTGTCTGCTCTTCTGAACCGCTTGCTTTGGTGAAAGTGGGTTTTCTCTGTAGAATAGCGTAGCAGAGACTGTGAATAAAGTTATTTGCACAAAACACGAGCAGTTTCCAAGATACACGCGTTCGAACAGCATGAAACAGAGGAAACTGTGTATCTGCTCTTCTGAACCGCTTGCTTTGGTGAAAGTGGGTTTTATCTCTGTAGAATAACGTAGCAAAGACTGTGAATAAAGTTATTTGCACAAAACACGAGCAGTTTCCAAGTTAGACGCGTTCGAACAGCATGAAACAGAGGAAACTGTGTATCTGCTCCTCTGAACCGCTAGCTTTGGTGAAAGTCGGTTTTCTCTCTGTAGAATAACGTAGCAAAGACTGTGAATAAAGTTATTTGCACAAAACACGAGCAGTTTCCAAGATAAACGCGTTCGAACAGCATTAAACAGAGGAAACTGTGTATCTGCTCTTCTGAACCGCTTCCTTGAGTGAAAGTGGGTTTTCTCTCCGTAGAATAACGTTGCAAAGACGGTGAATAAAGTTATTTGCACAAAACACGAGCAGTTTCCAAGTTGCACGCGTTCGAACAGCATGAAACAGAGGAAACTGTGTATCTGCTCCTCTGAACCGCTAGCTTTGGTGAAAGTGGGTTTTCTCTCTGTAGAATAGCGTAGCAGAGGCTGTGAATAAAGTTATTTGCACAAAACAAGAACAGTTTTCCAGATACACGCGTTCGAACAGCATCAAACAGAGGAAACTGTGTATCTGCTCTTCTGAACCGCTTGCTTTGGTGAAAGTGGGTTTTCTCTCTGTAGAATAACGTAGCAAAGACTGTGAATAAAGTTATTTGCACAAAACACGAGCAGTTTCCAAGATAAACGCGTTCGAACAGCATTAAACAGAGGAAGCTGTGTATCTGCTCCTCTGAACCGCTAGCTTTGGTGAAAGTGGGTTTTCTCTCTGTAGAATAACGTAGCAAAGACTGTGAATAAAGTTATTTGCACAAAACACGAGCAGTTTCCAAGATAAACGCGTTCGAACAGCATTAAACAGAGGAAACTGTGTATCTGCTCCTCTGAACCGCTAGCTTTGGTGAAAGTGGGTTTTCTCTCTGTAGAATAACGTAGCAAAGACTGTGAATAAAGTTATTTGCACAAAACACGAGCAGTTTCCAAGATAAACGCGTTCGAACAGCATTAAACAGAGGAAACTGTGTATCTGCTCTTCTGAACCGCTTGCTTTGTTGAAAGTGGGTTTTCTCTCTGTAGCATAACGTAGCAAAGACTGTGAATAAAGTCATTTGCACAAAACACGAGCAGTTTCCAAGTTACACGCGCTCGAACAGCATCAAACAGAGGAAACTCTGTGTCTGCTCTTCTGAACCGCTTGCTGTGGTGAAAGTGGGTTTTCTCTCTATAGAATAACGTAGCAAAGACTGTGAATAAAGTTATTTGCACAAAACACGAGCAGTTTCCAAGTTAGACGCGTTCGAACAGCATTAAACAGAGGAAACTGTGTATCTGCTCCTCTGAACCGCTAGCTTTGGTGAAAGTGGGTTTTCTCTCTGTAGAATAACGTAGCAAAGACTGTGAATAAAGTTATTTGCACAAAACACGAGCAGTTTCCAAGATAAACGCGTTCCAACAGCATTAAACAGAGGAAACTGTGTATCTGCTCCTCTGAACCGCTAGCTTTGGTGAAAGTGGGTTTTCTCTCTGTAGAATAACGTAGCAAAGACTGTGAATAAAGTTATTTGCACAAAACACGAGCAGTTTCCAAGATAAACGCGTTCGAACAGCATTAAACAGAGGAAACTGTGTATCTGCTCCTCTGAACCGTTAGCTTTGGTGAAAGTGGGTTTTCTCTCTGTAGAATAACGTAGCAAAGACTGTGAATAAAGTTATTTGCACAAAACACGAGCAGTTTCCAAGATAAACGCGTTCGAACAGCATTAAACAGAGGAAACTGTGTATCTGCTCTTCTGAACCGCTTCCTTGAGTGAAAGTGGGTTTTCTCTCCGTAGAATAACGTTGCAAAGACGGTGAATAAAGATATTTGCACAAAACACGAACAGTTTTCAAGAGAAACGCGTCCGCACAGCATGAAACAGAGGAAACTGTGTATCTGCTCTTCGGAACCTCTTGCTTTGTTGAAAGTGGGTTTTCTCTCTGTAGCATAACGTAGCAAAGACTGTGAATAAAGTCATTTGCACAAAACACGAGCAGTTTCCAAGTTACACGCGCTCGAACAGCATCAAACAGAGGAAACTCTGTGTCTGCTCTTCTGAACCGCTTGCTGTGGTGAAAGTGGGTTTTCTCTCTGTAGAATAACGTAGCAAAGACTGTGAATAAAGTCATTTGCACAAAACACGAGCAGTTTCCAAGATAAACGCGCTCGAACAGCATCAAACAGAGGAAACTCTGTGTCTGCTCTTCTGAACCGCTTGCTTTGGTGAAAGTGGGTTTTCTCTCTATAGAATAACGTAGCAAAGACTGTGAATAAAGTTATTTGCACAAAACACGAGCAGTTTCCAAGTTAGACGCGTTCGAACAGCATTAAACAGAGGAAACTGTGTATCTGCTCTTCTGAACCGCTTGCTTTGGTGAAAGTGGGTTTTATCTCTGTAGAATAACGTAGCAAAGACTGTGAATAAAGTTATTTGCACAAAACACGAGCAGTTTCCAAGTTAGACGCGTTCGAACAGCATGAAACAGAGGAAACTGTGTATCTGCTCCTCTGAACCGCTAGCTTTGGTGAAAGTGGGTTTTCTCTCTGTAGAATAACGTAGCAAAGACTGTGAATAAAGTTATTTGCACAAAACACGAGCAGTTTCCAAGATAAACGCGTTCGAACAGCATTAAACAGAGGAAACTGTGTATCTGCTCTTCTGAACCGCTTCCTTGAGTGAAAGTGGGTTTTCTCTCCGTAGAATAACGTTGCAAAGACGGTGAATAAAGTTATTTGCACAAAACACGAACAGTTTTCAAGAGAAACGCGTCCGAACAGCATCAAACAGAGCAAACTCTGTGTCTGCTCTTCTGAACCGCTTGCTTTGGTGAAAGTGGGTTTTCTCTCTGTAGAATAGCGTAGCAGAGACTGTGAATAAAGTTATTTGCACAAAACGCGAGCAGTTTCCAAGTTACACGCGTTCGAACAGCATGAAACAGAGGAAACTGTGTATCTGCTCTTCTGAACCGCTCGCTTTGTTGAAAGTGGGTTTTCTCTATGTAGAATAACGTAGCAAAGACAGTGAATAAAGTTATTTGCACAAAACACGAACTGTTTCCAAGATAAACGCTGCCGAACAGCATTAAACAGAGGAAACTGTGTATCTGCTCTTCTGAACCGCTTCCTTGAGTGAAAGTGGGTTTTCTCTCCGTAGAATAACGTTGCAAAGACGGTGAATAAAGTTATTTGCACAAAACACGAACAGTTTCCAAGATAAACGCGTCCGAACAGCATCAAACAGAGCAAACTCTGTGTCTGCTCTTCTGAACCGCTTGCTTTGGTGAAAGTGGGTTTTCTCTCTGTAGAATAGCGTAGCAGAGACTGTGAATAAAGTTATTTGCACAAAACGCGAGCAGTTTCCAAGTTACACGCGTTCGAACAGCATGAAACAGAGGAAACTGTGTATCTGCTCTTCTGAACCGCTCGCTTTGTTGAAAGTGGGTTTTCTCTATGTAGAATAACGTAGCAAAGACAGTGAATAAAGTTATTTGCACAAAACACGAACTGTTTCCAAGATAAACGCGTCCGCACAGCATCAAACAGAGGAAACTCTGTGTCTGCTCTTCTGAACCGCTTGCTTTGGTGAAAGTGGGTTTTCTCTCTATAGAATAACGTAGCAAAGACTGTGAATAAAGTTATTTGCACAAAACACGAACAGTTTCCAAGATAAACGCGTCCGCACAGCATCAAACAGAGGAAACTCTGTGTCTGCTCTTCTGAACCGCTTGCTTTGGTGAAAGTGGGTTTTCTCTCTATAGAATAACGTAGCAAAGACTGTGAATAAAGTTATTTGCACAAAACACGAACAGTTTCCAAGATAAACGCGTCCGCACAGCATCAAACAGAGGAAACTCTGTGTCTGCTCTTCTGAACCGCTTGCTTTGGTGAAAGTGGGTTTTCTCTCTATAGAATAACGTAGCAAAGACTGTGAATAAAGTTATTTGCACAAAACACGAGCAGTTTCCAAGTTAGACGCGTTCGAACAGCATGAAACAGAGGAAACTGTGTATCTGCTCCTCTGAACCGCTAGCTTTGGTGAAAGTTGGTTTTCTCTCTGTAGAATAACGTTGCAAAGACGGTGAATAAAGTTATTTGCACAAAACACGAACTGTTTCCAAGATAAACGCTGCCGAACAGCATTAAACAGAGGAAACTGTGTATCTGCTCTTCTGAACCGCTTCCTTGAGTGAAAGTGGGTTTTCTCTCCGTAGAATAACGTTGCAAAGACGGTGAATAAAGTTATTTGCACAAAACACGAACAGTTTCCAAGATAAACGCGTCCGCACAGCATCAAACAGAGGAAACTCTGTGTCTGCTCTTCTGAACCGCTTGCTTTGGTGAAAGTGGGTTTTCTCTCTATAGAATAACGTAGCAAAGACTGTGAATAAAGTTATTTGCACAAAACACGAGCAGTTTCCAAGTTAGACGCGTTCGAACAGCATGAAACAGAGGAAACTGTGTATCTGCTCCTCTGAACCGCTAGCTTTGGTGAAAGTTGGTTTTCTCTCTGTAGAATAACGTTGCAAAGACGGTGAATAAAGTTATTTGCACAAAACACGAACTGTTTCCAAGATAAACGCTGCCGAACAGCATTAAACAGAGGAAACTGTGTATCTGCTCTTCTGAACCGCTTCCTTGAGTGAAAGTGGGTTTTCTCTCCGTAGAATAACGTTGCAAAGACGGTGAATAAAGTTATTTGCACAAAACACGAACAGTTTCCAAGATAAACGCGTCCGCACAGCATCAAACAGAGGAAACTCTGTGTCTGCTCTTCTGAACCGCTTGCTTTGGTGAAAGTGGGTTTTCTCTCTATAGAATAACGTAGCAAAGACTGTGAATAAAGTTATTTGCACAAAACACGAGCAGTTTCCAAGTTAGACGCGTTCGAACAGCATGAAACAGAGGAAACTGTGTATCTGCTCCTCTGAACCGCTAGCTTTGGTGAAAGTGGGTTTTCTCTCTGTAGAATAACGTTGCAAAGACGGTGAATAAAGTTATTTGCACAAAACACGAACTGTTTCCAAGATAAACGCTGCCGAACAGCATTAAACAGAGGAAACTGTGTATCTGCTCTTCTGAACCGCTTCCTTGAGTGAAAGTGGGTTTTCTCTCCGTAGAATAACGTTGCAAAGACGGTGAATAAAGTTATTTGCACAAAACACGAACAGTTTCCAAGATAAACGCGTCCGCACAGCATCAAACAGAGGAAACTCTGTGTCTGCTCTTCTGAACCGCTTGCTTTGGTGAAAGTGGGTTTTCTCTCTATAGAATAACGTAGCAAAGACTGTGAATAAAGTTATTTGCACAAAACACGAGCAGTTTCCAAGTTAGACGCGTTCGAACAGCATGAAACAGAGGAAACTGTGTATCTGCTCCTCTGAACCGCTAGCTTTGGTGAAAGTGGGTTTTCTCTCTGTAGAATAACGTAGCAAAGACTGTGAATAAAGTTATTTGCACAAAACACGAGCAGTTTCCAAGATAAACGCGTTCGAACAGCATTAAACAGAGGAAACTGTGTATCTGCTCTTCTGAACCGCTTCCTTGAGTGAAAGTGGGTTTTCTCTCCGTAGAATAACGTTGCAAAGACGGTGAATAAAGATATTTGCACAAAACACGAACAGTTTTCAAGAGAAACGCGTCCGCACAGCATGAAACAGAGGAAACTGTGTATCTGCTCTTCTGAACCGCTTCCTTGAGTGAAAGTGGGTTTTCTCTCCGTAGAATAACGTTGCAAAGACGGTGAATAAAGTTATTTGCACAAAACACGAACAGTTTCCAAGATAAACGCGTCCGCACAGCATCAAACAGAGGAAACTCTGTGTCTGCTCTTCTGAACCGCTTGCTTTGGTGAAAGTGGGTTTTCTCTCTATAGAATAACGTAGCAAAGACTGTGAATAAAGTTATTTGCACAAAACACGAGCAGTTTCCAAGTTAGACGCGTTCGAACAGCATTAAACAGAGGAAACTGTGTATCTGCTCTTCTGAACCGCTTCCTTGAGTGAAAGTGGGTTTTCTCTCCGTAGAATAACGTTGCAAAGACGGTGAATAAAGTTATTTGCACAAAACACGAACAGTTTCCAAGTTAGACGCGTTCGAACAGCATGAAACAGAGGAAACTGTGTATCTGCTCCTCTGAACCGCTAGCTTTGGTGAAAGTGGGTTTTCTCTCTGTAGAATAACGTTGCAAAGACGGTGAATAAAGTTATTTGCACAAAACACGAACTGTTTACAAGATAAACGCTGCCGAACAGCATTAAACAGAGGAAACTGTGTATCTGCTCTTCTGAACCGCTTCCTTGAGTGAAAGTGGGTTTTCTCTCCGTAGAATAACGTTGCAAAGACGGTGAATAAAGTTATTTGCACAAAACACGAACAGTTTCCAAGATAAACGCGTCCGCACAGCATCAAACAGAGGAAACTCTGTGTCTGCTCTTCTGAACCGCTTGCTTTGGTGAAAGTGGGTTTTCTCTCTATAGAATAACGTAGCAAAGACTGTGAATAAAGTTATTTGCACAAAACACGAGCAGTTTCCAAGTTAGACGCGTTCGAACAGCATGAAACAGAGGAAACTGTGTATCTGCTCCTCTGAACCGCTAGCTTTGGTGAAAGTGGGTTTTCTCTCTGTAGAATAACGTTGCAAAGACGGTGAATAAAGTTATTTGCACAAAACACGAACAGTTTCCAAGATAAACGCGTCCGCACAGCATCAAACAGAGGAAACTCTGTGTCTGCTCTTCTGAACCGCTTGCTTTGGTGAAAGTGGGTTTTCTCTCTATAGAATAACGTAGCAAAGACTGTGAATAAAGTTATTTGCACAAAACACGAGCAGTTTCCAAGTTAGACGCGTTCGAACAGCATGAAACAGAGGAAACTGTGTATCTGCTCCTCTGAACCGCTAGCTTTGGTGAAAGTGGGTTTTCTCTCTATAGAATAACGTAGCAAAGACTGTGAATAAAGTTATTTGCACAAAACACGAGCAGTTTCCAAGTTAGACGCGTTCGAACAGCATGAAACAGAGGAAACTGTGTATCTGCTCCTCTGAACCGCTAGCTTTGGTGAAAGTGGGTTTTCTCTCTGTAGAATAACGTAGCAAAGACTGTGAATAAAGTTATTTGCACAAAACACGAGCAGTTTCCAAGATAAACGCGTTCGAACAGCATTAAACAGAGGAAACTGTGTATCTGCTCTTCTGAACCGCTTCCTTGAGTGAAAGTGGGTTTTCTCTCCGTAGAATAACGTTGCAAAGACGGTGAATAAAGTTATTTGCACAAAACACGAACAGTTTTCAAGAGAAACGCGTCCGAACAGCATCAAACAGAGCAAACTCTGTGTCTGCTCTTCTGAACCGCTTGCTTTGGTGAAAGTGGGTTTTCTCTCTGTAGAATAGCGTAGCAGAGACTGTGAATAAAGTTATTTGCACAAAACGCGAGCAGTTTCCAAGTTACACGCGTTCGAACAGCATGAAACAGAGGAAACTGTGTATCTGCTCTTCTGAACCGCTCGCTTTGTTGAAAGTGGGTTTTCTCTATGTAGAATAACGTTGCAAAGACGGTGAATAAAGTTATTTACACAAAACACGAACAGTTTCCAAGATAAACGCGTCCGCACAGCATCAAACAGAGGAAACTCCGTGTCTGCTCTTCTGAACCGCTTGCTTTGGTGAAAGTGGGTTTTCTCTCTATAGAATAACGTAGCAAAGACTGTGAATAAAGTTATTTGCACAAAACACGAGCAGTTTCCAAGTTAGACGCGTTCGAACAGCATGAAACAGAGGGAACTGTGTATCTGCTCCTCTGAACCGCCAGCTATGGTGAAAGTGGGTTTTCTCTCTGTAGAATAACGTTGCAAAGACGGTGAATAAATTATTTGCACAAAACACGAACAGTTTCCAAGATAAACGCGTCCGCACAGCATCAAACAGAGGAAACTCTGTGTCTGCTCTTCTGAACCGCTTGCTTTGGTGAAAGTGGGTTTTCTCTCTATAGAATAACGTAGCAAAGACTGTGAATAAAGTTATTTGCACAAAACACGAGCAGTTTCCAAGTTAGACGCGTTCGAACAGCATTAAACAGAGGAAACTGTGTATCTGCTCCTCTGAACCGCTAGCTTTGGTGAAAGTGGGTTTTCTCTCTGTAGAATAACGTAGCAAAGACTGTGAATAAAGTTATTTGCACAAAACACGAGCAGTTTCCAAGATAAACGCGTTCGAACAGCATTAAACAGAGGAAACTGTGTATCTGCTCCTCTGAACCGCTAGCTTTGGTGAAAGTGGGTTTTCTCTCTGTAGAATAACGTAGCAAAGACTGTGAATAAAGTTATTTGCACAAAACACGAGCAGTTTCCAAGATAAACGCGTTCGAACAGCATTAAACAGAGGAAACTGTGTATCTGCTCCTCTGAACCGCTAGCTTTGGTGAAAGTGGGTTTTCTCTCTGTAGAATAACGTAGCAAAGACTGTGAATAAAGTTATTTGCACAAAACACGAGCAGTTTCCAAGATAAACGCGTTCGAACAGCATTAAACAGAGGAAACTGTGTATCTGCTCTTCTGAACCGCTTCCTTGAGTGAAAGTGGGTTTTCTCTCCGTAGAATAACGTTGCAAAGACGGTGAATAAAGATATTTGCACAAAACACGAACAGTTTTCAAGAGAAACGCGTCCGCACAGCATGAAACAGAGGAAACTGTGTATCTGCTCTTCGGAACCGCTTGCTTTGTTGAAAGTGGGTTTTCTCTCTGTAGCATAACGTAGCAAAGACTGTGAATAAAGTCATTTGCACAAAACACGAGCAGTTTCCAAGTTACACGCGCTCGAACAGCATCAAACAGAGGAAACTCTGTGTCTGCTCTTCTGAACCGCTTGCTGTGGTGAAAGTGGGTTTTCTCTCTGTAGAATAACGTAGCAAAGACTGTGAATAAAGTCAATTGCACAAAACACGAGCAGTTTCCAAGATAAACGCGCTCGAACAGCATCAAACAGAGGAAACTCTGTGTCTGCTCTTCTGAACCGCTTGCTTTGGTGAAAGTGGGTTTTCTCTCTATAGAATAACGTAGCAAAGACTGTGAATAAAGTTATTTGCACAAAACACGAGCAGTTTCCAAGTTAGACGCGTTCGAACAGCATTAAACAGAGGAAACTGTGTATCTGCTCTTCTGAACCGCTTGCTTTGGTGAAAGTGGGTTTTATCTCTGTAGAATAACGTAGCAAAGACTGTGAATAAAGTTATTTGCACAAAACACGAGCAGTTTCCAAGTTAGACGCGTTCGAACAGCATGAAACAGAGGAAACTGTGTATCTGCTCCTCTGAACCGCTAGCTTTGGTGAAAGTGGGTTTTCTCTCTGTAGAATAACGTAGCAAAGACTGTGAATAAAGTTATTTGCACAAAACACGAGCAGTTTCCAAGATAAACGCGTTCGAACAGCATTAAACAGAGGAAACTGTGTATCTGCTCTTCTGAACCGCTTCCTTGAGTGAAAGTGGGTTTTCTCTCCGTAGAATAACGTTGCAAAGACGGTGAATAAAGTTATTTGCACAAAACACGAACAGTTTTCAAGAGAAACGCGTCCGAACAGCATCAAACAGAGCAAACTCTGTGTCTGCTCCTCTGAGCCGCTAGCTTTGGTGAAAGTGGGTTTTCTCTCTGTAGAATAACGTAGCAAAGACTGTGAATAAAGTTATTTGCACAAAACACGAGCAGTTTCCAAGATAAACGCGTTCGAACAGCATTAAACAGAGGAAACTGTGTATCTGCTCCTCTGAACCGCTAGCTTTGGTGAAAGTGGGTTTTCTCTCTGTAGAATAACGTAGCAAAGACTGTGAATAAAGTTATTTGCACAAAACACGAGCAGTTTCCAAGATAAACGCGTTCGAACAGCATTAAATAGAGGAAACTGTGTATCTGCTCTTCTGAACCGCTTCCTTGAGTGAAAGTGGGTTTTCTCTCCGTAGAATAACGTTGCAAAGACGGTGAATAAAGATATTTGCACAAAACACGAACAGTTTTCAAGAGAAACGCGTCCGCACAGCATGAAACAGAGGAAACTGTGTATCTGCTCTTCTGAACCGCTTGCTTTGGTGAAAGTGGGTTTTCTCTCTGTAGCATAACGTAGCAAAGACTGTGAATAAAGTCATTTGCACAAAACACGAGCAGTTTCCAAGTTACACGCGCTCGAACAGCATCAAACAGAGGAAACTCTGTGTCTGCTCTTCTGAACCGCTTGCTGTGGTGAAAGTGGGTTTTCTCTCTGTAGAATAACGTAGCAAAGACTGTGAATAAAGTCATTTGCACAAAACACGAGCAGTTTCCAAGATAAACGCGTTCGAACAGCATTAAACAGAGGAAACTGTGTATCTGCTCTTCTGAACCGCTTCCTTGAGTGAAAGTGGGTTTTCTCTCCGTAGAATAACGTTGCAAAGACGGTGAATAAAGTTATTTGCACAAAACACGAACAGTTTTCAAGAGAAACGCGTCCGAACAGCATCAAACAGAGCAAACTCTGTGTCTGCTCTTCTGAACCGCTTGCTTTGGTGAAAGTGGGTTTTCTCTCTGTAGAATAGCGTAGCAGAGACTGTGAATAAAGTTATTTGCGCAAAACGCGAGCAGTTTCCAAGTTACACGCGTTCGAACAGCATGAAACAGAGGAAACTGTGTATCTGCTCTTCTGAACCGCTCGCTTTGTTGAAAGTGGGTTTTCTCTATGTAGAATAACGTTGCAAAGACGGTGAATAAAGTTATTTGCACAAAACACGAACAGTTTCCAAGATAAACGCGTCCGCACAGCATCAAACAGAGGAAACTCCGTGTCTGCTCTTCTGAACCGCTTGCTTTGGTGAAAGTGGGTTTTCTCTCTATAGAATAACGTAGCAAAGACTGTGAATAAAGTTATTTGCACAAAACACGAGCAGTTTCCAAGTTAGACGCGTTCGAACAGCATGAAACAGAGGAAACTGTGTATCTGCTCCTCTGAACCGCCAGCTTTGGTGAAAGTGGGTTTTCTCTCTGTAGAATAACGTTGCAAAGACGGTGAATAAATTATTTGCACAAAACACGAACAGTTTCCAAGATAAACGCGTCCGCACAGCATCAAACAGAGGAAACTCTGTGTCTGCTCTTCTGAACCGCTTGCTTTGGTGAAAGTGGGTTTTCTCTCTATAGAATAACGTAGCAAAGACTGTGAATAAAGTTATTTGCACAAAACACGAGCAGTTTCCAAGTTAGACGCGTTCGAACAGCATTAAACAGAGGAAACTGTGTATCTGCTCCTCTGAACCGCTAGCTTTGGTGAAAGTGGGTTTTCTCTCTGTAGAATAACGTAGCAAAGACTGTGAATAAAGTTATTTGCACAAAACACGAGCAGTTTCCAAGATAAACGCGTTCGAACAGCATTAAACAGAGGAAACTGTGTATCTGCTCCTCTGAGCCGCTAGCTTTGGTGAAAGTGGGTTTTCTCTCTGTAGAATAACGTAGCAAAGACTGTGAATAAAGTTATTTGCACAAAACACGAGCAGTTTCCAAGATAAACGCGTTCGAACAGCATTAAACAGAGGAAACTGTGTATCTGCTCCTCTGAACCGCTAGCTTTGGTGAAAGTGGGTTTTCTCTCTGTAGAATAACGTAGCAAAGACTGTGAATAAAGTTATTTGCACAAAACACGAGCAGTTTCCAAGATAAACGCGTTCGAACAGCATTAAATAGAGGAAACTGTGTATCTGCTCTTCTGAACCGCTTCCTTGAGTGAAAGTGGGTTTTCTCTCCGTAGAATAACGTTGCAAAGACGGTGAATAAAGATATTTGCACAAAACACGAACAGTTTTCAAGAGAAACGCGTCCGCACAGCATGAAACAGAGGAAACTGTGTATCTGCTCTTCTGAACCGCTTGCTTTGGTGAAAGTGGGTTTTCTCTCTGTAGCATAACGTAGCAAAGACTGTGAATAAAGTCATTTGCACAAAACACGAGCAGTTTCCAAGTTACACGCGCTCGAACAGCATCAAACAGAGGAAACTCTGTGTCTGCTCTTCTGAACCGCTTGCTGTGGTGAAAGTGGGTTTTCTCTCTGTAGAATAACGTAGCAAAGACTGTGAATAAAGTCATTTGCACAAAACACGAGCAGTTTCCAAGATAAACGCGCTCGAACAGCATCAAACAGAGGAAACTCTGTGTCTGCTCTTCTGAACCGCTTGCTTTGGTGAAAGTGGGTTTTCTCTCTATAGAATAACGTAGCAAAGACTGTGAATAAAGTTATTTGCACAAAACACGAGCAGTTTCCAAGTTAGACGCGTTCGAACAGCATTAAACAGAGGAAACTGTGTATCTGCTCTTCTGAACCGCTTGCTTTGGTGAAAGTGGGTTTTATCTCTGTAGAATAACGTAGCGAAGACTGTGAATAAAGTTATTTGCACAAAACACGAGCAGTTTCCAAGTTACACGCGTTCGAACAGCATTAAACAGAGGAAACTGTGTATCTGCTCTTCTGAACCGCTTCCTTGAGTGACAGTGGGTTTTCTCTCCGTAGAATAACGTTGCAAAGACGGTGAATAAAGTTATTTGCACAAAACACGAACAGTTTTCAAGAGAAACGCGTCCGAACAGCATCAAACAGAGCAAACTCTGTGTCTGCTCTTCTGAACCGCTTGCTTTGGTGAAAGTGGGTTTTCTCTCTGTAGAATAGCGTAGCAGAGACTGTGAATAAAGTTATTTGCACAAAACGCGAGCAGTTTCCAAGTTACACGCGTTCGAACAGCATGAAACAGAGGAAACTGTGTATCTGCTCTTCTGAACCGCTCGCTTTGTTGAAAGTGGGTTTTCTCTATGTAGAATAACGTAGCAAAGACAGTGAATAAAGTTATTTGCACAAAACACGAACTGTTTCCAAGATAAACGCTGCCGAACAGCATTAAACAGAGGAAACTGTGTATCTGCTCTTCTGAACCGCTTCCTTGAGTGAAAGTGGGTTTTCTCTCCGTAGAATAACGTTGCAAAGACGGTGAATAAAGTTATTTGCACAAAACACGAACAGTTTCCAAGATAAACGCGTCCGTACAGCATCAAACAGAGGAAACTCCGTGTCTGCTCTTCTGAACCGCTTGCTTTGGTGAAAGTGGGTTTTCTCTCTATAGAATAACGTAGCAAAGACTGTGAATAAAGTTATTTGCACAAAACACGAGCAGTTTCCAAGTTAGACGCGTTCGAACAGCATGAAACAGAGGAAACTGTGTATCTGCTCCTCTGAACCGCCAGCTTTGGTGAAAGTGGGTTTTCTCTCTGTAGAATAACGTTGCAAAGACGGTGAATAAATTATTTGCACAAAACACGAACAGTTTCCAAGATAAACGCGTCCGCACAGCATCAAACAGAGGAAACTCTGTGTCTGCTCTTCTGAACCGCTTGCTTTGGTGAAAGTGGGTTTTCTTTCTATAGAATAACGTAGCAAAGACTGTGAATAAAGTTATTTGCACAAAACACGAGCAGTTTCCAAGTTAGACGCGTTCGAACAGCATTAAACAGAGGAAACTGTGTATCTGCTCCTCTGAACCGCTAGCTTTGGTGAAAGTGGGTTTTCTCTCTGTAGAATAACGTAGCAAAGACTGTGAATAAAGTTATTTGCACAAAACACGAGCAGTTTCCAAGATAAACGCGTTCGAACAGCATTAAACAGAGGAAACTGTGTATCTGCTCTTCTGAACCGCTTCCTTGAGTGAAAGTGGGTTTTCTCTCCGTAGAATAACGTTGCAAAGACGGTGAATAAAGATATTTGCACAAAACACGAACAGTTTTCAAGAGAAACGCGTCCGCACAGCATGAAACAGAGGAAACTGTGTATCTGCTCTTCGGAACCGCTTGCTTTGTTGAAAGTGGGTTTTCTCTCTGTAGCATAACGTAGCAAAGACTGTGAATGAAGTCATTTGCACAAAACATGAGCAGTTTCCAAGATAAACGCTGCCGAACAGCATTAAACAGAGGAAACTGTGTATCTGCTCTTCTGAACCGCTTCCTTGAGTGAAAGTGGGTTTTCTCTCCGTAGAATAACGTTGCAAAGACGGTGAATAAAGTTATTTGTACAAAACACGAACAGTTTCCAAGATAAACGCGTCCGCACAGCATCAAACAGAGGAAACTCTGTGTCTGCTCTTCTGAACCGCTTGCTTTGGTGAAAGTGGGTTTTCTCTCTATAGAATAACGTAGCAAAGACTGTGAATAAAGTTATTTGCACAAAACACGAGCAGTTTCCAAGTTAGACGCGTTCGAACAGCATGAAACAGAGGAAACTGTGTATCTGCTCCTCTGAACCGCTAGCTTTGGTGAAAGTGGGTTTTCTCTCTGTAGAATAACGTAGCAAAGACTGTGAATAAAGTTATTTGCACAAAACACGAGCAGTTTCCAAGATAAACGCGTTCGAACAGCATTAAACAGAGGAAACTCTGTGTCTGCTCTTCTGAACCGCTTGCTTTGGTGAAAGTGGGTTTTCTTTCTATAGAATAACGTAGCAAAGACTGTGAATAAAGTTATTTGCACAAAACACGAGCAGTTTCCAAGTTAGACGCGTTCGAACAGCATTAAACAGAGGAAACTGTGTATCTGCTCCTCTGAACCGCTAGCTTTGGTGAAAGTGGGTTTTCTCTCTGTAGAATAACGTAGCAAAGACTGTGAATAAAGTTATTTGCACAAAACACGAGCAGTTTCCAAGATAAACGCGTTCGAACAGCATTAAACAGAGGAAACTGTGTATCTGCTCTTCTGAACCGCTTCCTTGAGTGAAAGTGGGTTTTCTCTCCGTAGAATAACGTTGCAAAGACGGTGAATAAAGATATTTGCACAAAACACGAACAGTTTTCAAGAGAAACGCGTCCGCACAGCATGAAACAGAGGAAACTGTGTATCTGCTCTTCGGAACCGCTTGCTTTGTTGAAAGTGGGTTTTCTCTCTGTAGCATAACGTAGCAAAGACTGTGAATAAAGTCATTTGCACAAAACACGAGCAGTTTCCAAGATAAACGCTGCCGAACAGCATTAAACAGAGGAAACTGTGTATCTGCTCTTCTGAACCGCTTCCTTGAGTGAAAGTGGGTTTTCTCTCCGTAGAATAACGTTGCAAAGACGGTGAATAAAGTTATTTGTACAAAACACGAACAGTTTCCAAGATAAACGCGTCCGCACAGCATCAAACAGAGGAAACTCTGTGTCTGCTCTTCTGAACCGCTTGCTTTGGTGAAAGTGGGTTTTCTCTCTATAGAATAACGTAGCAAAGACTGTGAATAAAGTTATTTGCACAAAACACGAGCAGTTTCCAAGTTAGACGCGTTCGAACAGCATGAAACAGAGGAAACTGTGTATCTGCTCCTCTGAACCGCTAGCTTTGGTGAAAGTGGGTTTTCTCTCTGTAGAATAACGTAGCAAAGACTGTGAATAAAGTTATTTGCACAAAACACGAGCAGTTTCCAAGATAAACGCGTTCGAACAGCATTAAACAGAGGAAACTGTGTATCTGCTCTTCTGAACCGCTTCCTTGAGTGAAAGTGGGTTTTCTCTCCGTAGAATAACGTTGCAAAGACGGTGAATAAAGTTATTTGCACAAAACACGAACAGTTTTCAAGAGAAACGCGTCCGAACAGCATCAAACAGAGCAAACTCTGTGTCTGCTCTTCTGAACCGCTTGCTTTGGTGAAAGTGGGTTTTCTCTCTGTAGAATAGCGTAGCAGAGACTGTGAATAAAGTTATTTGCACAAAACACGAACAGTTTTCAAGAGAAACGCGTCCGCACAGCATGAAACAGAGGAAACTGTGTATCTGCTCTTCGGAACCGCTTGCTTTGTTGAAAGTGGGTTTTCTCTCTGTAGCATAACGTAGCAAAGACTGTGAATAAAGTCATTTGCACAAAACACGAGCAGTTTCCAAGTTAGACGCGTTCGAACAGCATGAAACAGAGGAAACTGTGTATCTGCTCCTCTGAACCGCCAGCTTTGGTGAAAGTGGGTTTTCTCTCTGTAGAATAGCGTAGCAGAGACTGTGAATAAAGTTATTTGCACAAAACACGAACAGTTTTCAAGAGAAACGCGTCCGCACAGCATGAAACAGAGGAAACTGTGTATCTGCTCTTCTGAACCGCTTGCTTTGGTGAAAGTGGGTTTTCTCTCTATAGAATAACGTAGCAAAGACTGTGAATAAAGTTATTTGCACAAAACACGAGCAGTTTCCAAGTTAGACGCGTTCGAACAGCATTAAACAGAGGAAACTGTGTATCTGCTCCTCTGAACCGCTAGCTTTGGTGAAAGTGGGTTTTCTCTCTGTAGAATAACGTAGCAAAGACTGTGAATAAAGTTATTTGCACAAAACACGAGCAGTTTCCAAGATAAACGCGTTCGAACAGCATTAAACAGAGGAAACTGTGTATCTGCTCCTCTGAGCCGCTAGCTTTGGTGAAAGTGGGTTTTCTCTCTGTAGAATAACGTAGCAAAGACTGTGAATAAAGTTATTTGCACAAAACACGAGCAGTTTCCAAGATAAACGCGTTCGAACAGCATTAAACAGAGGAAACTGTGTATCTGCTCCTCTGAACCGCTAGCTTTGGTGAAAGTGGGTTTTCTCTCTGTAGAATAACGTAGCAAAGACTGTGAATAAAGTTATTTGCACAAAACACGAGCAGTTTCCAAGATAAACGCGTTCGAACAGCATTAAACAGAGGAAACTGTGTATCTGCTCTTCTGAACCGCTTCCTTGAGTGAAAGTGGGTTTTCTCTCCGTAGAATAACGTTGCAAAGACGGTGAATAAAGATATTTGCACAAAACACGAACAGTTTTCAAGAGAAACGCGTCCGCACAGCATGAAACAGAGGAAACTGTGTATCTGCTCTTCGGAACCGCTTGCTTTGTTGAAAGTGGGTTTTCTCTCTGTAGCATAACGTAGCAAAGACTGTGAATAAAGTCATTTGCACAAAACACGAGCAGTTTCCAAGTTACACGCGCTCGAACAGCATCAAACAGAGGAAACTCTGTGTCTGCTCTTCTGAACCGCTTGCTGTGGTGAAAGTGGGTTTTCTCTCTGTAGAATAACGTAGCAAAGACTGTGAATAAAGTCATTTGCACAAAACACGAGCAGTTTCCAAGATAAACGCGCTCGAACAGCATCAAACAGAGGAAACTCTGTGTCTGCTCTTCTGAACCGCTTGCTTTGGTGAAAGTGGGTTTTCTCTCTATAGAATAACGTAGCAAAGACTGTGAATAAAGTTATTTGCACAAAACACGAGCAGTTTCCAAGTTAGACGCGTTCGAACAGCATTAAACAGAGGAAACTGTGTATCTGCTCTTCTGAACCGCTTGCTTTGGTGAAAGTGGGTTTTATCTCTGTAGAATAACGTAGCAAAGACTGTGAATAAAGTTATTTGCACAAAACACGAGCAGTTTCCAAGTTACACGCGTTCGAACAGCATGAAACAGAGGAAACTGTGTATCTGCTCCTCTGAACCGCTAGCTTTGGTGAAAGTGGGTTTTCTCTCTGTAGAATAACGTAGCAAAGACTGTGAATAAAGTTATTTGCACAAAACACGAGCAGTTTCCAAGATAAACGCGTTCGAACAGCATTAAACAGAGGAAACTGTGTATCTGCTCTTCTGAACCGCTTCCTTGAGTGAAAGTGGGTTTTCTCTCCGTAGAATAACGTTGCAAAGACGGTGAATAAAGTTATTTGCACAAAACACGAACAGTTTTCAAGAGAAACGCGTCCGAACAGCATCAAACAGAGCAAACTCTGTGTCTGCTCTTCTGAACCGCTTGCTTTGGTGAAAGTGGGTTTTCTCTCTGTAGAATAGCGTAGCAGAGACTGTGAATAACGTTATTTGCGCAAAACGCGAGCAGTTTCCAAGTTACACGCGTTCGAACAGCATGAAACAGAGGAAACTGTGTATCTGCTCTTCTGAACCGCTCGCTTTGTTGAAAGTGGGTTTTCTCTATGTAGAATAACGTTGCAAAGACGGTGAATAAAGTTATTTGCACAAAACACGAACAGTTTCCAAGATAAACGCGTCCGCACAGCATCAAACAGAGGAAACTCCGTGTCTGCTCTTCTGAACCGCTTGCTTTGGTGAAAGTGGGTTTTCTCTCTATAGAATAACGTAGCAAAGACTGTGAATAAAGTTATTTGCACAAAACACGAGCAGTTTCCAAGTTAGACGCGTTCGAACAGCATTAAACAGAGGAAACTGTGTATCTGCTCTTCTGAACCGCTTCCTTGAGTGAAAGTGGGTTTTCTCTCCGTAGAATAACGTTGCAAAGACGGTGAATAAAGATATTTGCACAAAACACGAACAGTTTTCAAGAGAAACGCGTCCGCACAGCATGAAACAGAGGAAACTGTGTATCTGCTCTTCGGAACCGCTTGCTTTGTTGAAAGTGGGTTTTCTCTCTGTAGCATAACGTAGCAAAGACTGTGAATAAAGTCATTTGCACAAAACACGAGCAGTTTCCAAGTTACACGCGCTCGAACAGCATCAAACAGAGGAAACTCTGTGTCTGCTCTTCTGAACCGCTTGCTGTGGTGAAAGTGGGTTTTCTCTCTGTAGAATAACGTAGCAAAGACTGTGAATAAAGTCATTTGCACAAAACACGAGCAGTTTCCAAGATTAACGCGCTCGAACAGCATCAAACAGAGGAAACTCTGTGTCTGCTCTTCTGAACCGCTTGCTTTGGTGAAAGTGGGTTTTCTCTCTATAGAATAACGTAGCAAAGACTGTGAATAAAGTTATTTGCACAAAACACGAGCAGTTTCCAAGTTAGACGCGTTCGAACAGCATTAAACAGAGGAAACTGTGTATCTGCTCTTCTGAACCGCTTGCTTTGGTGAAAGTGGGTTTTATCTCTGTAGAATAACGTAGCAAAGACTGTGAATAAAGTTATTTGCACAAAACACGAGCAGTTTCCAAGTTACACGCGTTCGAACAGCATGAAACAGAGGAAACTGTGTATCTGCTCCTCTGAACCGCTAGCTTTGGTGAAAGTGGGTTTTCTCTCTGTAGAATAACGTAGCAAAGACTGTGAATAAAGTTATTTGCACAAAACACGAGCAGTTTCCAAGATAAACGCGTTCGAACAGCATTAAACAGAGGAAACTGTGTATCTGCTCTTCTGAACCGCTTCCTTGAGTGAAAGTGGGTTTTCTCTCCGTAGAATAACGTTGCAAAGACGGTGAATAAAGTTATTTGCACAAAACACGAACAGTTTTCAAGAGAAACGCGTCCGAACAGCATCAAACAGAGCAAACTCTGTGTCTGCTCTTCTGAACCGCTTGCTTTGGTGAAAGTGGGTTTTCTCTCTGTAGAATAGCGTAGCAGAGACTGTGAATAACGTTATTTGCGCAAAACGCGAGCAGTTTCCAAGTTACACGCGTTCGAACAGCATGAAACAGAGGAAACTGTGTATCTGCTCTTCTGAACCGCTCGCTTTGTTGAAAGTGGGTTTTCTCTATGTAGAATAACGTTGCAAAGACGGTGAATAAAGTTATTTGCACAAAACACGAACAGTTTCCAAGATAAACGCGTCCGCACAGCATCAAACAGAGGAAACTCCGTGTCTGCTCTTCTGAACCGCTTGCTTTGGTGAAAGTGGGTTTTCTCTCTATAGAATAACGTAGCAAAGACTGTGAATAAAGTTATTTGCACAAAACACGAGCAGTTTCCAAGTTAGACGCGTTCGAACAGCATGAAACAGAGGAAACTGTGTATCTGCTCCTCTGAACCGCCAGCTTTGGTGAAAGTGGGTTTTCTCTCTGTAGAATAACGTTGCAAAGACGGTGAATAAATTATTTGCACAAAACACGAACAGTTTCCAAGATAAACGCGTCCGCACAGCATCAAACAGAGGAAACTCTGTGTCTGCTCTTCTGAACCGCTTGCTTTGGTGAAAGTGGGTTTTCTCTCTATAGAATAACGTAGCAAAGACTGTGAATAAAGTTATTTGCACAAAACACGAGCAGTTTCCAAGTTAGACGCGTTCGAACAGCATTAAACAGAGGAAACTGTGTATCTGCTCCTCTGAACCGCTAGCTTTGGTGAAAGTGGGTTTTCTCTCTGTAGAATAACGTAGCAAAGACTGTGAATAAAGTTATTTGCACAAAACGCGAGCAGTTTCCAAGTTACACGCGTTCGAACAGCATGAAACAGAGGAAACTGTGTATCTGCTCTTCTGAACCGCTCGCTTTGTTGAAAGTGGGTTTTCTCTATGTAGAATAACGTTGCAAAGACGGTGAATAAATTATTTGCACAAAACACGAACAGTTTCCAAGATAAACGCGTCCGCACAGCATCAAACAGAGGAAACTCTGTGTCTGCTCTTCTGAACCGCTTGCTTTGGTGAAAGTGGGTTTTCTCTGTAGAATAGCGTAGCAGAGACTGTGAATAAAGTTATTTGCACAAAACACGAGCAGTTTCCAAGATACACGCGTTCGAACAGCATGAAACAGAGGAAACTGTGTATCTGCTCTTCTGAACCGCTTGCTTTGGTGAAAGTGGGTTTTATCTCTGTAGAATAACGTAGCAAAGACTGTGAATAAAGTTATTTGCACAAAACACGAGCAGTTTCCAAGTTAGACGCGTTCGAACAGCATGAAACAGAGGAAACTGTGTATCTGCTCCTCTGAACCGCTAGCCTTGGTGAAAGTGGGTTTTCTCTATGTAGAATAACGTAGCAAAGACAGTGAATAAAGATATTTGCACAAAACACGAACTGTTTCCAAGATAAACGCTGCCGAACAGCATTAAACAGAGGAAGCTCTGTGTATCTGCTCTTCTGAAACGCTTGCTTTGTTGAAAGTGGGGTTTCTCTCTGTAGAATAACGTAGCAAAGACAGTGAATAAAGTTATTTGCACAAAACACGAACTGTTTCCAAGATAAACGCTGCCGAACAGCATTAAACAGAGGAAACTGTGTATCTGCTCTTCTGAACCGCTTCCTTGAGTGAAAGTGGGTTTTCTCTCCGTAGAATAACGTTGCAAAGACGGTGAATAAAGTTATTTGCACAAAACACGAGCAGTTTCCAAGATAAACGCGTCCGCACAGCATCAAACAGAGGAAACTCTGTGTCTGCTCTTCTGAACCGCTTGCTTTGGTGAAAGTGGGTTTTCTCTCAATAGAATAACGTAGCAAAGACTGTGAATAAAGTTATTTGCACAAAACACGAGCAGTTTCCAAGATAAACGCGTTCGAACAGCATTAAACAGAGGAAACTGTGTATCTGCTCCTCTGAACCGCTAGCTTTGGTGAAAGTGGGTTTTCTCTCTGTAGAATAACGTAGCAAAGACTGTGAATAAAGTTATTTGCACAAAACACGAGCAGTTTCCAAGATAAACGCGTTCGAACAGCATTAAACAGAGGAAACTGTGTATCTGCTCTTCTGAACCGCTTCCTTGAGTGAAAGTGGGTTTTCTCTCCGTAGAATAACGTTGCAAAGACGGTGAATAAAGATATTTGCACAAAACACGAACAGTTTTCAAGAGAAACGCGTCCGCACAGCATGAAACAGAGGAAACTGTGTATCTGCTCTTCGGAACCGCTTGCTTTGTTGAAAGTGGGTTTTCTCTCTGTAGCATAACGTAGCAAAGACTGTGAATAAAGTCATTTGCACAAAACACGAGCAGTTTCCAAGTTAGACGCGTTCGAACAGCATGAAACAGAGGAAACTGTGTATCTGCTCCTCTGAACCGCTAGCTTTGGTGAAAGTGGGTTTTCTCTCTGTAGAATAACGTTGCAAAGACGGTGAATAAAGTTATTTGCACAAAACACGAACAGTTTCCAAGATAAACGCGTCCGCACAGCATCAAACAGAGGAAACTCTGTGTCTGCTCTTCTGAACCGCTTGCTTTGGTGAAAGTGGGTTTTCTCTCTGTAGAATAGCGTAGCAGAGACTGTGAATAAAGTTATTTGCACAAAACAAGAACAGTTTTCAAGAGAAACGCGTCCGCACAGCATCAAACACAGGAAACTCTGTGTCTGCTCTTCTGAACCGCTTGCTTTGGTGAAAGTGGGTTTTCTCTCTATAGAATAACGTAGCAAAGACTGTGAATAAAGTTATTTGCACAAAACACGAGCAGTTTCCAAGTTAGACGCGTTCGAACAGCATGAAACAGAGGAAACTGTGTATCTGCTCCTCTGAACCGCTAGCTTTGGTGAAAGTGGGTTTTCTCTCTGTAGAATAACGTTGCAAAGACGGTGAATAAAGTTATTTGCACAAAACACGAACAGTTTTCAAGAGAAACGCGTCCGCACAGCATAAAACAGAGGAAACTCTGTGTCTGCTCTTCTGAACCGCTTGCTGTGGTGAAAGTGGGTTTTCTCTATGTAGAATAACGTAGCAAAGACTGTGAATAAAGTCATTTGCACAAAACACGAGCAGTTTCCAAGTTGCACGCGTTCGAACAGCATGAAACAGAGGAAACTGTGTATCTGCTCTTCGGAACCGCTTGCTTTGGTGAAAGTGGGTGCTCTCTGTAGAATAACGTAGCAAAGACTGTGAATAAAGTCATTTGCACAAAACACGAGCAGTTTCCAAGATAAACGCGCTCGAACAGCATCAAACAGAGGAAACTCTGTGTCTGCTCTTCTGAACCGCTTGCTGTGGTGAAAGTGGGTTTTCTCTATGTAGAATAACGTAGCAAAGACTGTGAATAAAGTTATTTGCACAAAACGCGAGCAGTTTCCAAGTTACACGCGTTCGAACAGCATGAAACAGAGGAAACTGTGTATCTGCTCTTCTGAACCGCTCGCTTTGTTGAAAGTGGGTTTTCTCTATGTAGAATAACGTTGCAAAGACGGTGAATAAATTATTTGCACAAAACACGAACAGTTTCCAAGATAAACGCGTCCGCACAGCATCAAACAGAGGAAACTCTGTGTCTGCTCTTCTGAACCGCTTGCTTTGGTGAAAGTGGGTTTTCTCTGTAGAATAGCGTAGCAGAGACTGTGAATAAAGTTATTTGCACAAAACACGAGCAGTTTCCAAGATACACGCGTTCGAACAGCATGAAACAGAGGAAACTGTGTATCTGCTCTTCTGAACCGCTTGCTTTGGTGAAAGTGGGTTTTATCTCTGTAGAATAACGTAGCAAAGACTGTGAATAAAGTTATTTGCACAAAACACGAGCAGTTTCCAAGTTAGACGCGTTCGAACAGCATGAAACAGAGGAAACTGTGTATCTGCTCCTCTGAACCGCTAGCCTTGGTGAAAGTGGGTTTTCTCTATGTAGAATAACGTAGCAAAGACAGTGAATAAAGATATTTGCACAAAACACGAACTGTTTCCAAGATAAACGCTGCCGAACAGCATTAAACAGAGGAAGCTCTGTGTATCTGCTCTTCTGAAACGCTTGCTTTGTTGAAAGTGGGGTTTCTCTCTGTAGAATAACGTAGCAAAGACAGTGAATAAAGTTATTTGCACAAAACACGAACTGTTTCCAAGATAAACGCTGCCGAACAGCATTAAACAGAGGAAACTGTGTATCTGCTCTTCTGAACCGCTTCCTTGAGTGAAAGTGGGTTTTCTCTCCGTAGAATAACGTTGCAAAGACGGTGAATAAAGTTATTTGCACAAAACACGAACAGTTTCCAAGATAAACGCGTCCGCACAGCATCAAACAGAGGAAACTCTGTGTCTGCTCTTCTGAACCGCTTGCTTTGGTGAAAGTGGGTTTTCTCTCAATAGAATAACGTAGCAAAGACTGTGAATAAAGTTATTTGCACAAAACACGAGCAGTTTCCAAGTTAGACGCGTTCGAACAGCATGAAACAGAGGAAACTGTGTATCTGCTCCTCTGAACCGCTAGCTTTGGTGAAAGTGGGTTTTCTCTCTGTAGAATAACGTTGCAAAGACGGTGAATAAAGTTATTTGCACAAAACACGAACTGTTTCCAAGATAAACGCTGCCGAACAGCATTAAACAGAGGAAACTGTGTATCTGCTCTTCTGAACCGCTTCCTTGAGTGAAAGTGGGTTTTCTCTCTGTAGAATAACGTAGCAAAGACTGTGAATAAAGTTATTTGCACAAAACACGAACAGTTTCCAAGTTAGACGCGTTCGAACAGCATGAAACAGAGGAAACTGTGTATCTGCTCCTCTGAACCGCTAGCTTTGGTGAAAGTGGGTTTTCTCTCTGTAGAATAACGTAGCAAAGACTGTGAATAAAGTTATTTGCACAAAACACGAGCAGTTTCCAAGTTAGACGCGTTCGAACTGCATGAAACAGAGGAAACTGTGTATCTGCTCCTCTGAATCGCTAGCCTTGGTGAAAGTGGGTTTTCTCTCTGTAGAATAACGTTGGAAAGACGGTGAATAAAGTTATTTGCACAAAACACGAACAGTTTCCAAGATAAACGCGTCCGCACAGCATCAAACAGAGGAAACTCTGTGTCTGCTCTTCTGAACCGCTTGCTTTGGTGAAAGTGGGTTTTCTCTCTGTAGAATAGCGTAGCAGAGACTGTGAATAAAGTTATGTGCACAAAACACGAACAGTCTTCAAGAGAAACGCGTCCGCACAGCATAAAACAGAGGAAACTCTGTGTCTGCTCTTCTGAACCGCTTGCTTTGGTGAAAGTGGGTTTTCTCTGTAGAATAGCGTAGCAGAGACTGTGAATAAAGTTATTTGCACAAAACAAGAACAGTTTTCAAGAGAAACGCGTCCGCACAGCATCAAACAGAGGAAACTCTGTGTCTGCTCTTCTGAACCGCTTGCTTTGGTGAAAGTGGGTTTTCTCTCTATAGAATAACGTAGCAAAGACTGTGAATAAAGTTATTTGCACAAAACACGAGCAGTTTCCAAGTTAGACGCGTTCGAACAGCATGAAACAGAGGAAACTGTGTATCTGCTCCTCTGAACCGCTAGCTTTGGTGAAAGTGGGTTTTCTCTCTGTAGAATAACGTTGCAAAGACGGTGAATAAAGTTATTTGCACAAAACACGAACAGTTTCCAAGATAAACGCGTCCGCACAGCATCAAACAGAGGAAACTCTGTGTCTGCTCTTCTGAACCGCTTGCTTTGGTGAAAGTGGGTTTTCTCTCTGTAGAATAGCGTAGCAGAGACTGTGAATAAAGTTATGTGCACAAAACACGAACAGTTTTCAAGAGAAACGCGTCCGCACAGCATAAAACAGAGGAAACTCTGTGTCTGCTCTTCTGAACCGCTTGCTTTGGTGAAAGTGGGTTTTCTCTGTAGAATAGCGTAGCAGAGACTGTGAATAAAGTTATTTGCACAAAACACGAGCAGTTTCCAAGATACACGCGTTCGAACAGCATCAAACAGAGGAAACTGTGTATCTGCTCTTCTGAACCGCTTGCTTTGGTGAAAGTGGGTTTTCTCTCTATAGAATAACGTAGCAAAGACTGTGAATAAAGTTATTTGCACAAAACACGAGCAGTTTCCAAGTTAGACGCGTTCGAACAGCATTAAACAGAGGAAACTGTGTATCTGCTGTTCTGAACCGCTTGCTTTGTTGAAAGTGGGTTTTCTCTATGTAGAATAACGTAGCAAAGACAGTGAATAAAGTTATTTGCACAAAACACGAACTGTTTCCAAGATAAACGCTGCCGAACAGCATTAAACAGAGGAAACTGTGTATCTGCTCTTCTGAACCGCTTCCTTGAGTGAAAGTGGGTTTTCTCTCCGTAGAATAACGTTGCAAAGACGGTGAATAAAGTTATTTACACAAAACACGAACAGTTTCCAAGATAAACGCGTCCGCACTGCATAAAACAGAGGAAACTCTGTGTCTGCTCTTCTGAACCGCTTGCTTTGGTGAAAGTGGGTTTTCTCTGTAGAATAGCGTAGCAGAGACTGTGAATAAAGTTATTTGCACAAAACAAGAACAGTTTTCAAGAGAAACGCGTCCGCACAGCATCAAACAGAGGAAACTCTGTGTCTGCTCTTCTGAACCGCTTGCTTTGGTGAAAGTGGGTTTTCTCTCTATAGAATAACGTAGCAAAGACTGTGAATAAAGTTATTTGCACAAAACACGAGCAGTTTCCAAGTTAGACGCGTTCGAACAGCATGAAACAGAGGAAACTGTGTATCTGCTCCTCTGAACCGCTAGCCTTGGTGAAAGTGGGTTTTCTCTATGTAGAATAACGTAGCAAAGACAGTGAATAAAGATATTTGCACAAAACACGAACTGTTTCCAAGATAAACGCTGCAGAACAGCATTAAACAGAGGAAACTGTGTATCTGCTCTTCTGAAACGCTTGCTTTGGTGAAAGTGGGTGTTCTCTCTGTAGAATAACGTAGCAAAGACTGTGAATAAAGTTATTTGCACAAAACACGAGCAGTTTCCAAGTTAGACGCGTTCGAACAGCATGAAACAGAGGAAACTGTGTATCTGCTCCTCTGAACCGCTAGCTTTGGTGAAAGTGGGTTTTCTCTCTGTAGAATAACGTTGCAAAGACGGTGAATAAAGTTATTTGCACAAAACACGAACTGTTTCCAAGATAAACGCTGCCGAACAGCATTAAACAGAGGAAACTGTGTATCTGCTCTTCTGAACCGCTTCCTTGAGTGAAAGTGGGTTTTCTCTCTGTAGAATAAGGTAGCAAAGACTGTGAATAAAGTTATTTGCACAAAACACGAACAGTTTCCAAGTTAGACGCGTTCGAACAGCATGAAACAGAGGAAACTGTGTATCTGCTCCTCTGAACCGCTAGCTTTGGTGAAAGTGGGTTTTCTCTCTGTAGAATAACGTAGCAAAGACTGTGAATAAAGTTATTTGCACAAAACACGAGCAGTTTCCAAGTTAGACGCGTTCGAACTGCATGAAACAGAGGAAACTGTGTATCTGCTCCTCTGAATCGCTAGCCTTGGTGAAAGTGGGTTTTCTCTCTGTAGAATAACGTTGGAAAGACGGTGAATAAAGTTATTTGCACAAAACACGAACAGTTTCCAAGATAAACGCGTCCGCACAGCATCAAACAGAGGAAACTCTGTGTCTGCTCTTCTGAACCGCTTGCTTTGGTGAAAGTGGGTTTTCTCTCTGTAGAATAGCGTAGCAGAGACTGTGAATAAAGTTATGTGCACAAAACACGAACAGTCTTCAAGAGAAACGCGTCCGCACAGCATAAAACAGAGGAAACTCTGTGTCTGCTCTTCTGAACCGCTTGCTTTGGTGAAAGTGGGTTTTCTCTGTAGAATAGCGTAGCAGAGACTGTGAATAAAGTTATTTGCACAAAACAAGAACAGTTTTCAAGAGAAACGCGTCCGCACAGCATCAAACAGAGGAAACTCTGTGTCTGCTCTTCTGAACCGCTTGCTTTGGTGAAAGTGGGTTTTCTCTCTATAGAATAACGTAGCAAAGACTGTGAATAAAGTTATTTGCACAAAACACGAGCAGTTTCCAAGTTAGACGCGTTCGAACAGCATGAAACAGAGGAAACTGTGTATCTGCTCCTCTGAACCGCTAGCTTTGGTGAAAGTGGGTTTTCTCTCTGTAGAATAACGTTGCAAAGACGGTGAATAAAGTTATTTGCACAAAACACGAACAGTTTCCAAGATAAACGCGTCCGCACAGCATCAAACAGAGGAAACTCTGTGTCTGCTCTTCTGAACCGCTTGCTTTGGTGAAAGTGGGTTTTCTCTCTGTAGAATAGCGTAGCAGAGACTGTGAATAAAGTTATGTGCACAAAACACGAACAGTTTTCAAGAGAAACGCGTCCGCACAGCATAAAACAGAGGAAACTCTGTGTCTGCTCTTCTGAACCGCTTGCTTTGGTGAAAGTGGGTTTTCTCTGTAGAATAGCGTAGCAGAGACTGTGAATAAAGTTATTTGCACAAAACACGAGCAGTTTCCAAGATACACGCGTTCGAACAGCATCAAACAGAGGAAACTGTGTATCTGCTCTTCTGAACCGCTTGCTTTGGTGAAAGTGGGTTTTCTCTCTATAGAATAACGTAGCAAAGACTGTGAATAAAGTTATTTGCACAAAACACGAGCAGTTTCCAAGTTAGACGCGTTCGAACAGCATTAAACAGAGGAAACTGTGTATCTGCTGTTCTGAACCGCTTGCTTTGTTGAAAGTGGGTTTTCTCTATGTAGAATAACGTAGCAAAGACAGTGAATAAAGTTATTTGCACAAAACACGAACTGTTTCCAAGATAAACGCTGCCGAACAGCATTAAACAGAGGAAACTGTGTATCTGCTCTTCTGAACCGCTTCCTTGAGTGAAAGTGGGTTTTCTCTCCGTAGAATAACGTTGCAAAGACGGTGAATAAAGTTATTTACACAAAACACGAACAGTTTCCAAGATAAACGCGTCCGCACTGCATAAAACAGAGGAAACTCTGTGTCTGCTCTTCTGAACCGCTTGCTTTGGTGAAAGTGGGTTTTCTCTGTAGAATAGCGTAGCAGAGACTGTGAATAAAGTTATTTGCACAAAACAAGAACAGTTTTCAAGAGAAACGCGTCCGCACAGCATCAAACAGAGGAAACTCTGTGTCTGCTCTTCTGAACCGCTTGCTTTGGTGAAAGTGGGTTTTCTCTCTATAGAATAACGTAGCAAAGACTGTGAATAAAGTTATTTGCACAAAACACGAGCAGTTTCCAAGTTAGACGCGTTCGAACAGCATGAAACAGAGGAAACTGTGTATCTGCTCCTCTGAACCGCTAGCCTTGGTGAAAGTGGGTTTTCTCTATGTAGAATAACGTAGCAAAGACAGTGAATAAAGATATTTGCACAAAACACGAACTGTTTCCAAGATAAACGCTGCAGAACAGCATTAAACAGAGGAAACTGTGTATCTGCTCTTCTGAAACGCTTGCTTTGGTGAAAGTGGGTGTTCTCTCTGTAGAATAACGTAGCAAAGACTGTGAATAAAGTCATTTGCACAAAACACGAGCAGTTTCCAAGATAAACGCCCTCGAACAGCATCAAACAGAGGAAACTCTGTGTCTGCTCTTCTGAACCGCTTGCTGTGGTGAAAGTGGGTGTTCTCTATGTAGAATAACGTAGCAAAGACTGTGAATAAAGTCATTTGCACAAAACACGAGCAGTTTCCAAGTTGCACGCGTTCGAACAGCATGAAACAGAGGAAACTGTGTATCTGCTCTTCGGAACCGCTTGCTTTGGTGAAAGTGGGTGTTCTCTCTGTAGAATAACGTAGCAAAGACTGTGAATAAAGTCATTTGCACAAAACACGAGCAGTTTCCAAGATAAACGCCCTCGAACAGCATCAAACAGAGGAAACTCTGTGTCTGCTCTTCTGAACCGCTTGCTGTGGTGAAAGTGGGTTTTCTCTCTATAGAATAACGTAGCAAAGACTGTGAATAAAGTTATTTGCACAAAACGCGAGCAGTTTCCAAGTTACACGCGTTCGAACAGCATGAAACAGAGGAAACTGTGTATCTGCTCTTCTGAACCGCTCGCTTTGTTGAAAGTGGGTTTTCTCTATGTAGAATAGCGTAGCAGAGACTGTGAATAAAGTCATTTGCACAAAACACGAGCAGTTTCCAAGTTGCACGCGTTCGAACAGCATGAAACAGAGGAAACTGTGTATCTGCTCTTCGGAACCGCTTGCTTTGGTGAAAGTGGGTGTTCTCTCTGTAGAATAACGTAGCAAAGACTGTGAATAAAGTCATTTGCACAAAACACGAGCAGTTTCCAAGATAAACGCCCTCGAACAGCATCAAACAGAGGAAACTCTGTGTCTGCTCTTCTGAACCGCTTGCTGTGGTGAAAGTGGGTTTTCTCTCTATAGAATAACGTAGCAAAGACTGTGAATAAAGTTATTTGCACAAAACGCGAGCAGTTTCCAAGTTACACGCGTTCGAACAGCATGAAACAGAGGAAACTGTGTATCTGCTCTTCTGAACCGCTCGCTTTGTTGAAAGTGGGTTTTCTCTATGTAGAATAGCGTAGCAGAGACTGTGAATAAAGTTATGTGCACAAAACACGAGCAGTTTCCAAGTTAGACGCGTTAGAACAGCATTAAACAGAGGAAACTGTGTATCTGCTCTTCTGAACCGCTTGCTTTGGTGAAAGTGGGTTTTCTCTCTATAGAATAACGTAGCAAAGACTGTGAATAAAGTCATTTGCACAAAACACGAGCAGTTTCCAAGTTGCACGCGTTCGAACAGCATGAAACAGAGGAAACTGTGTATCTGCTCTTCGGAACCGCTTGCTTTGGTGAAAGTGGGTTTTATCTCTGTAGAATAACGTAGCCAAGACTGTGAATAAAGTTATTTGCACAAAACACGAGCAGTTTCCAAGTTAGACGCGTTCGAACAGCATGAAACAGAGGAAACTGTGTATCTGCTCCTCTGAACCGCTAGCCTTGGTGAAAGTGGGTTTTCTCTATGTAGAATAACGTAGCAAAGACAGTGAATAAAGATATTTGCACAAAACACGAACTGTTTCCAAGATAAACGCTGCCGAACAGCATTAAACAGAGGAAGCTCTGTGTATCTGCTCTTCTGAAACGCTTGCTTTGTTGAAAGTGGGGTTTCTCTCTGTAGAATAGCGTAGCAGAGACTGTGAATAAAGTTATTTGCACAAAACACGAGCAGTTTCCAAGATACACGCGTTCGAACAGCATCAAACAGAGGAAACTGTGTATCTGCTCTTCTGAACCGCTTGCTTTGGTGAAAGTGGGTTTTCTCTCTATAGAATAACGTAGCAAAGACTGTGAATAAAGTTATTTGCACAAAACACGAGCAGTTTCCAAGTTAGACGCGTTAGAACAGCATTAAACAGAGGAAACTGTGTATCTGCTCTTCTGAACCGCTTGCTTTGTTGAAAGTGGGGTTTCTCTCTGTAGAATAGCGTAGCAGAGACTGTGAATAAAGTTATTTGCACAAAACACGAGCAGTTTCCAAGATAAACGCGCTCGAACAGCATCAAATAGAGGAAACTCTGTGTCTGCTCTTCTGAACCGCTTGCTGTGGTGAAAGTGGGTTTTCTCTATGTAGAATAGCGTAGCAGAGACTGTGAATAAAGTTATTTGCACAAAACACGAGCAGTTTCCAAGATAAACGCGCTCGAACAGCATCAAACAGAGGAAACTCTGTGTCTGCTCTTCTGAACCGCTTGCTGTGGTGAAAGTGGGTTTTCTCTCTATAGAATAACGTAGCAAAGACTGTGAATAAAGTTATTTGCACAAAACGCGAGCAGTTTCCAAGTTACACGCGTTCGAACAGCATGAAACAGAGGAAACTGTGTATCTGCTCTTCTGAACCGCTCGCTTTGTTGAAAGTGGGTTTTCTCTATGTAGAATAGCGTAGCAGAGACTGTGACTAAAGTTATGTGCACAAAACACGAACAGTTTTCAAGAGAAACGCGTCCGCACAGCATAAAACAGAGGAAACTCTGTGTCTGCTCTTCTGAACCGCTTGCTTTGGTGAAAGTGGGTTTTCTCTGTAGAATAGCGTAGCAGAGACTGTGAATAAAGTTATTTGCACAAAACACGAGCAGTTTCCAAGATACACGCGTTCGAACAGCATCAAACAGAGGAAACTGTGTATCTGCTCTTCTGAACCGCTTGCTTTGGTGAAAGTGGGTTTTCTCTCTATAGAATAACGTAGCAAAGACTGTGAATAAAGTTATTTGCACGAAACACGAGCAGTTTCCAAGTTAGACGCGTTCGAACAGCATTAAACAGAGGAAACTGTGTATCTGCTCTTCTGAACCGCTTGCTTTGTTGAAAGTGGGGTTTCTCTCTGTAGAATAGCGTAGCAGAGACTGTGAATAAAGTTATTTGCACAAAACACGAGCAGTTTCCAAGATAAACGCGTTCGAACAGCATTAAACAGAGGAAATTGTGTATCTGCTCTTCTGAACCGCTTCCTTGAGTGAAAGTGGGTTTTCTCTCCGTAGAATAACGTTGCAAAGACGGTGAATAAAGTTATTTGCACAAAACACGAGCAGTTTCCAAGATAAATGCGCTCGAACAGCATCAAATAGAGGAAACTCTGTGTCTGCTCTTCTGAACCGCTTGCTGTGGTGAAAGTGGGTTTTCTCTATGTAGAATAACGTAGCAAAGACTGTGAATAAAGTCATTTGCACAAAACACGAGCAGTTTCCAAGTTGCACGCGTTCGAACAGCATGAAACAGAGGAAACTGTGTATCTGCTCTTCTGAACCGCTTGCTTTGTTGAAAGTGGGGTTTCTCTCTGTAGAATAGCGTAGCAGAGACTGTGAATAAAGTTATTTGCACAAAACACGAGCAGTTTCCAAGATAAACGCGCTCGAACAGCATCAAATAGAGGAAACTCTGTGTCTGCTCTTCTGAACCGCTTGCTGTGGTGAAAGTGGGTTTTCTCTATGTAGAATAGCGTAGCAGAGACTGTGAATAAAGTTATTTGCACAAAACACGAGCAGTTTCCAAGATAAACGCGCTCGAACAGCATCAAATAGAGGAAACTCTGTGTCTGCTCTTCTGAACCGCTTGCTGTGGTGAAAGTGGGTGTTCTCTATGTAGAATAACGTAGCAAAGACTGTGAATAAAGTCATTTGCACAAAACACGAGCAGTTTCCAAGTTGCACGCGTTCGAACAGCATGAAACAGAGGAAACTGTGTATCTGCTCTTCTGAACCGCTTGCTTTGGTGAAAGTGGGTTTTCTCTCTATAGAATAACGTAGCAAAGACTGTGAATAAAGTTATTTGCACGAAACACGAGCAGTTTCCAAGTTAGACGCGTTCGAACAGCATTAAACAGAGGAAACTGTGTATCTGCTCTTCTGAACCGCTTGCTTTGTTGAAAGTGGGGTTTCTCTCTGTAGAATAGCGTAGCAGAGACTGTGAATAAAGTTATTTGCACAAAACACGAGCAGTTTCCAAGATAAACGCGTTCGAACAGCATTAAACAGAGGAAATTGTGTATCTGCTCTTCTGAACCGCTTCCTTGAGTGAAAGTGGGTTTTCTCTCCGTAGAATAACGTTGCAAAGACTGTGAATAAAGTCATTTGCACAAAACACGAGCAGTTTCCAAGTTGCACGCGTTCGAACAGCATGAAACAGAGGAAACTGTGTATCTGCTCTTCTGAACCGCTTGCTTTGTTGAAAGTGGGGTTTCTCTCTGTAGAATAGCGTAGCAGAGACTGTGAATAAAGTTATTTGCACAAAACACGAGCAGTTTCCAAGATAAACGCGCTCGAACAGCATCAAATAGAGGAAACTCTGTGTCTGCTCTTCTGAACCGCTTGCTGTGGTGAAAGTGGGTGTTCTCTATGTAGAATAACGTAGCAAAGACTGTGAATAAAGTCATTTGCACAAAACACGAGCAGTTTCCAAGTTGCACGCGTTCGAACAGCATGAAACAGAGGAAACTGTGTATCTGCTCTTCTGAACCGCTTGCTTTGGTGAAAGTGGGTTTTCTCTCTATAGAATAACGTAGCAAAGACTGTGAATAAAGTTATTTGCACGAAACACGAGCAGTTTCCAAGTTAGACGCGTTCGAACAGCATTAAACAGAGGAAACTGTGTATCTGCTCTTCTGAACCGCTTGCTTTGTTGAAAGTGGGGTTTCTCTCTGTAGAATAGCGTAGCAGAGACTGTGAATAAAGTTATTTGCACAAAACACGAGCAGTTTCCAAGATAAACGCGTTCGAACAGCATTAAACAGAGGAAATTGTGTATCTGCTCTTCTGAACCGCTTCCTTGAGTGAAAGTGGGTTTTCTCTCCGTAGAATAACGTTGCAAAGACGGTGAATAAAGTTATTTGCACAAAACACGAGCAGTTTCCAAGATAAATGCGCTCGAACAGCATCAAATAGAGGAAACTCTGTGTCTGCTCTTCTGAACCGCTTGCTGTGGTGAAAGTGGGTTTTCTCTATGTAGAATAACGTAGCAAAGACTGTGAATAAAGTCATTTGCACAAAACACGAGCAGTTTCCAAGTTGCACGCGTTCGAACAGCATGAAACAGAGGAAACTGTGTATCTGCTCTTCTGAACCGCTTGCTTTGTTGAAAGTGGGGTTTCTCTCTGTAGAATAGCGTAGCAGAGACTGTGAATAAAGTTATTTGCACAAAACACGAGCAGTTTCCAAGATAAACGCGCTCGAACAGCATCAAATAGAGGAAACTCTGTGTCTGCTCTTCTGAACCGCTTGCTGTAGTGAAAGTGGGTTTTCTCTATGTAGAATAGCGTAGCAGAGACTGTGAATAAAGTTATTTGCACAAAACACGAGCAGTTTCCAAGATAAACGCGCTCGAACAGCATCAAATAGAGGAAACTCTGTGTCTGCTCTTCTGAACCGCTTGCTGTGGTGAAAGTGGGTGTTCTCTATGTAGAATAACGTAGCAAAGACTGTGAATAAAGTCATTTGCACAAAACACGAGCAGTTTCCAAGTTGCACGCGTTCGAACAGCATGAAACAGAGGAAACTGTGTATCTGCTCTTCGGAACCGCTTGCTTTGGTGAAAGTGGGTGTTCTCTCTGTAGAATAACGTAGCAAAGACTGTGAATAAAGTCATTTGCACAAAACACGAGCAGTTTCCAAGATAAACGCGCTCGAACAGCATCAAACAGAGGAAACTCTGTGTCTGCTCTTCTGAACCGCTTGCTGTGGTGAAAGTGGGTTTTCTCTCTATAGAATAACGTAGCAAAGACTGTGAATAAAGTTATTTGCACAAAACGCGAGCAGTTTCCAAGTTACACGCGTTCGAACAGCATGAAACAGAGGAAACTGTGTATCTGCTCTTCTGAACCGCTCGCTTTGTTGAAAGTGGGTTTTCTCTATGTAGAATAACGTAGCAAAGACAGTGAATAAAGTTATTTGCACAAAACACGAACTGTTTCCAAGATAAACGCTGCCGAACAGCATTAAACAGAGGAAACTGTGTATCTGCTCTTCTGAACCGCTTCCTTGAGTGAAAGTGGGTTTTCTCTCCGTAGAATAACGTTGCAAAGACGGTGAATAAAGTTATTTACACAAAACACGAACAGTTTCCAAGATAAACGCGTCCGCACTGCATAAAACAGAGGAAACTCTGTGTCTGCTCTTCTGAACCGCTTGCTTTGGTGAAAGTGGGTTTTCTCTCTATAGAATAACGTAGCAAAGACTGTGAATAAAGTTATTTGCACAAAACACGAGCAGTTTCCAAGTTAGACGCGTTCGAACAGCATTAAACAGAGGAAACTGTGTATCTGCTCTTCTGAACCGCTTGCTTTGTTGAAAGTGGGGTTTCTCTCTGTAGGATAGCGTAGCAGAGACTGTGAATAAAGTTATTTGCACAAAACACGAGCAGTTTCCAAGATAAACGCGTTCGAACAGCATTAAACAGAGGAAATTGTGTATCTGCTCTTCTGAACCGCTTCCTTGAGTGAAAGTGGGTTTTCTCTCCGTAGAATAACGTTGCAAAGACGGTGAATAAAGTTATTTGCACAAAACACGAGCAGTTTCCAAGATACACGCGTTCGAACAGCATCAAACAGAGGAAACTGTGTATCTGCTCTTCTGAACCGCTTGCTTTGGTGAAAGTGGGTTTTCTCTCTATAGAATAACGTAGCAAAGACTGTGAATAAAGTTATTTGCACAAAACACGAGCAGTTTCCAAGTTGCACGCGTTCGAACAGCATGAAACAGAGGAAACTGTGTATCTGCTCTTCGGAACCGCTTGCTTTGGTGAAAGTGGGTTTTATCTCTGTAGAATAACGTAGCAAAGACTGTGAATAAAGTTATTTGCACAAAACACGAGCAGTTTCCAAGTTAGACGCGTTCGAACAGCATGAAACAGAGGAAACTGTGTATCTGCTCTTCGGAACCGCTTGCTTTGGTGAAAGTGGGTTTTATCTCTGTAGAATAGCGTAGCAGAGACTGTGAATAAAGTTATTTGCACAAAACACGAACAGTTTTCAAGAGAAACGCGTCCGCACAGCATCAAACAGAGGAAACTCTGTGTCTGCTCTTCTGAACCGCTCGCTTTGTTGAAAGTGGGTTTTCTCTATGTAGAATAACGTAGCAAAGACAGTGAATAAAGTTATTTGCACAAAACACGAACTGTTTCCAAGATAAACGCTGCCGAACAGCATTAAACAGAGGAAACTGTGTATCTGCTCTTCTGAACCGCTTGCTTTGTTGAAAGTGGGGTTTCTCTCTGTAGAATAGCGTAGCAGAGACTGTGAATAAAGTTATTTGCACAAAACACGAGCAGTTTCCAAGATACACGCGTTCGAACAGCATCAAACAGAGGAAACTGTGTATCTGCTCTTCTGAACCGCTTGCTTTGGTGAAAGTGGGTTTTCTCTCTATAGAATAACGTAGCAAAGACTGTGAATAAAGTTATTTGCACGAAACACGAGCAGTTTCCAAGTTAGACGCGTTCGAACAGCATTAAACAGAGGAAACTGTGTATCTGCTCTTCTGAACCGCTTGCTTTGTTGAAAGTGGGGTTTCTCTCTGTAGAATAGCGTAGCAGAGACTGTGAATAAAGTTATTTGCACAAAACACGAGCAGTTTCCAAGATAAACGCGTTCGAACAGCATTAAACAGAGGAAATTGTGTATCTGCTCTTCTGAACCGCTTCCTTGAGTGAAAGTGGGTTTTCTCTCCGTAGAATAACGTTGCAAAGACGGTGAATAAAGTTATTTGCACAAAACACGAGCAGTTTCCAAGATAAACGCGCTCGAACAGCATCAAATAGAGGAAACTCTGTGTCTGCTCTTCTGAACCGCTTGCTGTGGTGAAAGTGGGTTTTCTCTATGTAGAATAGCGTAGCAGAGACTGTGAATAAAGTTATTTGCACAAAACACGAGCAGTTTCCAAGATAAACGCGCTCGAACAGCATCAAATAGAGGAAACTCTGTGTCTGCTCTTCTGAACCGCTTGCTGTGGTGAAAGTGGGTGTTCTCTATGTAGAATAACGTAGCAAAGACTGTGAATAAAGTCATTTGCACAAAACACGAGCAGTTTCCAAGTTGCACGCGTTCGAACAGCATGAAACAGAGGAAACTGTGTATCTGCTCTTCGGAACCGCTTGCTTTGGTGAAAGTGGGTGTTCTCTCTGTAGAATAACGTAGCAAAGACTGTGAATAAAGTCATTTGCACAAAACACGAGCAGTTTCCAAGATAAACGCGCTCGAACAGCATCAAACAGAGGAAACTCTGTGTCTGCTCTTCTGAACCGCTTGCTGTGGTGAAAGTGGGTTTTCTCTCTATAGAATAACGTAGCAAAGACTGTGAATAAAGTTGTTTGCACAAAACGCGAGCAGTTTCCAAGTTACACGCGTTCGAACAGCATGAAACAGAGGAAACTGTGTATCTGCTCTTCTGAACCGCTCGCTTTGTTGAAAGTGGGTTTTCTCTATGTAGAATAGCGTAGCAGAGACTGTGAATAAAGTTATGTGCACAAAACACGAACAGTTTTCAAGAGAAACGCGTCCGCACAGCATAAAACAGAGGAAACTCTGTGTCTGCTCTTCTGAACCGCTTGCTTTGGTGAAAGTGGGTTTTTTCTGTAGAATAGCGTAGCAGAGACTGTGAATAAAGTTATTTGCACAAAACACGAGCAGTTTCCAAGATACACGCGTTCGAACAGCATCAAACAGAGGAAACTGTGTATCTGCTCTTCTGAACCGCTTGCTTTGGTGAAAGTGGGTTTTCTCTATGTAGAATAACGTAGCAAAGACTGTGAATAAAGTCATTTGCACAAAACACGAGCAGTTTCCAAGTTGCACGCGTTCGAACAGCATGAAACAGAGGAAACTGTGTATCTGCTCTTCGGAACCGCTTGCTTTGGTGAAAGTGGGTTTTATCTCTGTAGAATAACGTAGCCAAGACTGTGAATAAAGTTATTTGCACAAAACACGAGCAGTTTCCAAGTTAGACGCGTTCGAACAGCATGAAACAGAGGAAACTGTGTATCTGCTCCTCTGAACCGCTAGCCTTGGTGAAAGTGGGTTTTCTCTATGTAGAATAACGTAGCAAAGACAGTGAATAAAGATATTTGCACAAAACACGAACTGTTTCCAAGATAAACGCTGCCGAACAGCATTAAACAGAGGAAACTCTGTGTATCTGCTCTTCTGAAACGCTTGCTTTGTTGAAAGTGGGGTTTCTCTCTGTAGAATAGCGTAGCAGAGACTGTGAATAAAGTTATTTGCACAAAACACGAGCAGTTTCCAAGATACACGCGTTCGAACAGCATCAAACAGAGGAAACTGTGTATCTGCTCTTCTGAACCGCTTGCTTTGGTGAAAGTGGATTTTCTCTCTATAGAATAACGTAGCAAAGACTGTGAATAAAGTCATTTGCACAAAACACGAGCAGTTTCCAAGATAAACGCGCTCGAACAGCATCAAACAGAGGAAACTCTGTGTCTGCTCTTCTGAACCGCTTGCTGTGGTGAAAGTGGGTTTTCTCTCTATAGAATAACGTAGCAAAGACTGTGAATAAAGTTATTTGCACAAAACGCGAGCAGTTTCCAAGTTACACGCGTTCGAACAGCATGAAACAGAGGAAACTGTGTATCTGCTCTTCTGAACCGCTCGCTTTGTTGAAAGTGGGTTTTCTCTATGTAGAATAGCGTAGCAGAGACTGTGAATAAAGTTATGTGCACAAAACACGAACAGTTTTCAAGAGAAACGCGTCCGCACAGCATAAAACAGAGGAAACTCTGTGTCTGCTCTTCTGAACCGCTTGCTTTGGTGAAAGTGGGTTTTCTCTGTAGAATAGCGTAGCAGAGACTGTGAATAAAGTTATTTGCACAAAACACGAGCAGTTTCCAAGATACACGCGTTCGAACAGCATCAAACAGAGGAAACTGTGTATCTGCTCTTCTGAACCGCTTGCTTTGGTGAAAGTGGGTTTTCTCTCTATAGAATAACGTAGCAAAGACTGTGAATAAAGTTATTTGCACGAAACACGAGCAGTTTCCAAGTTAGACGCGTTCGAACAGCATTAAACAGAGGAAACTGTGTATCTGCTCTTCTGAACCGCTTGCTTGAGTGAAAGTGGGTTTTCTCTCCGTAGAATAACGTTGCAAAGACGGTGAATAAAGTTATTTGCACAAAACACGAGCAGTTTCCAAGATAAACGCGCTCGAACAGCATCAAATAGAGGAAACTCTGTGTCTGCTCTTCTGAACCGCTTGCTGTGGTGAAAGTGGGTGTTCTCTCTGTAGAATAACGTAGCAAAGACTGTGAATAAAGTCATTTGCACAAAACACGAGCAGTTTCCAAGATAAACGCCCTCGAACAGCATCAAACAGAGGAAACTCTGTGTCTGCTCTTCTGAACCGCTTGCTGTGGTGAAAGTGGGTTTTCTCTCTATAGAATAACGTAGCAAAGACTGTGAATAAAGTTATTTGCACAAAACGCGAGCAGTTTCCAAGTTACACGCGTTCGAACAGCATGAAACAGAGGAAACTGTGTATCTGCTCCTCTGAACCGCTAGCCTTGGTGAAAGTGGGTTTTCTCTATGTAGAATAACGTAGCAAAGACAGTGAATAAAGATATTTGCACAAAACACGAACTGTTTCCAAGATAAACGCTGCAGAACAGCATTAAACAGAGGAAACTGTGTATCTGCTCTTCTGAAACGCTTGCTTTGTTGAAAGTGGGGTTTCTCTCTGTAGAATAGCGTAGCAGAGACTGTGAATAAAGTTATTTGCACAAAACACGAGCAGTTTCCAAGATACACGCGTTCGAACAGCATCAAACAGAGGAAACTGTGTATCTGCTCTTCTGAACCGCTTGCTTTGGTGAAAGTGGGTTTTCTCTCTATAGAATAACGTAGCAAAGACTGTGAATAAAGTTATTTGCACAAAACACGAGCAGTTTCCAAGTTAGACGCGTTAGAACAGCATTAAACAGAGGAAACTGTGTATCTGCTCTTCTGAACCGCTTGCTTTGTTGAAAGTGGGGTTTCTCTCTGTAGAATAGCGTAGCAGAGACTGTGAATAAAGTTATTTGCACAAAACACGAGCAGTTTCCAAGATAAACGCGCTCGAACAGCATCAAATAGAGGAAACTCTGTGTCTGCTCTTCTGAACCGCTTGCTGTGGTGAAAGTCGGTGTTCTCTATGTAGAATAACGTAGCAAAGACTGTGAATAAAGTCATTTGCACAAAACACGAGCAGTTTCCAAGTTGCACGCGTTCGAACAGCATGAAACAGAGGAAACTGTGTATCTGCTCTTCGGAACCGCTTGCTTTGGTGAAAGTGGGTGTTCTCTCTGTAGAATAACGTAGCAAAGACTGTGAATAAAGTCATTTGCACAAAACACGAGCAGTTTCCAAGATAAACGCCCTCGAACAGCATCAAACAGAGGAAACTCTGTGTCTGCTCTTCTGAACCGCTTGCTGTGGTGAAAGTGGGTTTTCTCTCTATAGAATAACGTAGCAAAGACTGTGAATAAAGTTATTTGCACAAAACGCGAGCAGTTTCCAAGTTACACGCGTTCGAACAGCATGAAACAGAGGAAACTGTGTATCTGCTCTTCTGAACCGCTCGCTTTGTTGAAAGTGGGTTTTCTCTATGTAGAATAGCGTAGCAGAGACTGTGAATAAAGTTATGTGCACAAAACACGAGCAGTTTCCAAGTTAGACGCGTTAGAACAGCATTAAACAGAGGAAACTGTGTATCTGCTCTTCTGAACCGCTTGCTTTGGTGAAAGTGGGTTTTCTCTCTATAGAATAACGTAGCAAAGACTGTGAATAAAGTCATTTGCACAAAACACGAGCAGTTTCCAAGTTAGACGCGTTAGAACAGCATTAAACAGAGGAAACTGTGTATCTGCTCTTCTGAACCGCTTGCTTTGTTGAAAGTGGGGTTTCTCTCTGTAGAATAGCGTAGCAGAGACTGTGAATAAAGTTATTTGCACAAAACACGAGCAGTTTCCAAGATAAACGCGCTCGAACAGCATCAAATAGAGGAAACTCTGTGTCTGCTCTTCTGAACCGCTTGCTGTGGTGAAAGTGGGTTTTCTCTATGTAGAATAGCGTAGCAGAGACTGTGAATAAAGTTATTTGCACAAAACACGAGCAGTTTCCAAGATAAACGCGCTCGAACAGCATCAAATAGAGGAAACTCTGTGTCTGCTCTTCTGAACCGCTTGCTGTGGTGAAAGTGGGTGTTCTCTATGTAGAATAACGTAGCAAAGACTGTGAATAAAGTCATTTGCACAAAACACGAGCAGTTTCCAAGATAAACGCGCTCGAACAGCATCAAACAGAGGAAACTCTGTGTCTGCTCTTCTGAACCGCTTGCTGTGGTGAAAGTGGGTTTTCTCTCTATAGAATAACGTAGCAAAGACTGTGAATAAAGTTGTTTGCACAAAACGCGAGCAGTTTCCAAGTTACACGCGTTCGAACAGCATGAAACAGAGGAAACTGTGTATCTGCTCTTCTGAACCGCTCGCTTTGTTGAAAGTGGGTTTTCTCTATGTAGAATAGCGTAGCAGAGACTGTGAATAAAGTTATGTGCACAAAACACGAACAGTTTTCAAGAGAAACGCGTCCGCACAGCATAAAACAGAGGAAACTCTGTGTCTGCTCTTCTGAACCGCTTGCTTTGGTGAAAGTGGGTTTTCTCTGTAGAATAGCGTAGCAGAGACTGTGAATAAAGTTATTTGCACAAAACACGAGCAGTTTCCAAGATACACGCGTTCGAACAGCATCAAACAGAGGAAACTGTGTATCTGCTCTTCGGAACCGCTTGCTTTGGTGAAAGTGGGTGTTCTCTCTGTAGAATAACGTAGCAAAGACTGTGAATAAAGTTATTTGCACAAAACACGAGCAGTTTCCAAGATAAATGCGCTCGAACAGCATCAAATAGAGGAAACTCTGTGTCTGCTCTTCTGAACCGCTTGCTGTGGTGAAAGTGGGTTTTCTCTATGTAGAATAACGTAGCAAAGACTGTGAATAAAGTCATTTGCACAAAACACGAGCAGTTTCCAAGTTGCACGCGTTCGAACAGCATGAAACAGAGGAAACTGTGTATCTGCTCTTCGGAACCGCTTGCTTTGGTGAAAGTGGGTTTTATCTCTGTAGAATAACGTAGCAAAGACTGTGAATAAAGTTATTTGCACAAAACACGAGCAGTTTCCAAGTTAGACGCGTTCGAACAGCATGAAACAGAGGAAACTGTGTATCTGCTCTTCGGAACCGCTTGCTTTGGTGAAAGTGGGTTTTATCTCTGTAGAATAGCGTAGCAGAGACTGTGAATAAAGTTATTTGCACAAAACACGAACAGTTTTCAAGAGAAACGCGTCCGCACAGCATCAAACAGAGGAAACTCTGTGTCTGCTCTTCTGAACCGCTCGCTTTGTTGAAAGTGGGTTTTCTCTATGTAGAATAACGTAGCAAAGACAGTGAATAAAGTTATTTGCACAAAACACGAACTGTTTCCAAGATAAACGCTGCCGAACAGCATTAAACAGAGGAAACTGTGTATCTGCTCTTCTGAACCGCTTGCTTTGTTGAAAGTGGGGTTTCTCTCTGTAGAATAGCGTAGCAGAGACTGTGAATAAAGTTATTTGCACAAAACACGAGCAGTTTCCAAGATACACGCGTTCGAACAGCATCAAACAGAGGAAACTGTGTATCTGCTCTTCTGAACCGCTTGCTTTGGTGAAAGTGGGTTTTCTCTCTATAGAATAACGTAGCAAAGACTGTGAATAAAGTTATTTGCACGAAACACGAGCAGTTTCCAAGTTAGACGCGTTCGAACAGCATTAAACAGAGGAAACTGTGTATCTGCTCTTCTGAACCGCTTGCTTTGTTGAAAGTGGGGTTTCTCTCTGTAGAATAGCGTAGCAGAGACTGTGAATAAAGTTATTTGCACAAAACACGAGCAGTTTCCAAGATAAACGCGTTCGAACAGCATTAAACAGAGGAAATTGTGTATCTGCTCTTCTGAACCGCTTCCTTGAGTGAAAGTGGGTTTTCTCTCCGTAGAATAACGTTGCAAAGACGGTGAATAAAGTTATTTGCACAAAACACGAGCAGTTTCCAAGATAAACGCGCTCGAACAGCATCAAATAGAGGAAACTCTGTGTCTGCTCTTCTGAACCGCTTGCTGTGGTGAAAGTGGGTTTTCTCTATGTAGAATAGCGTAGCAGAGACTGTGAATAAAGTTATTTGCACAAAACACGAGCAGTTTCCAAGATAAACGCGCTCGAACAGCATCAAATAGAGGAAACTCTGTGTCTGCTCTTCTGAACCGCTTGCTGTGGTGAAAGTGGGTGTTCTCTATGTAGAATAACGTAGCAAAGACTGTGAATAAAGTCATTTGCACAAAACACGAGCAGTTTCCAAGTTGCACGCGTTCGAACAGCATGAAACAGAGGAAACTGTGTATCTGCTCTTCGGAACCGCTTGCTTTGGTGAAAGTGGGTGTTCTCTCTGTAGAATAACGTAGCAAAGACTGTGAATAAAGTCATTTGCACAAAACACGAGCAGTTTCCAAGATAAACGCGCTCGAACAGCATCAAACAGAGGAAACTCTGTGTCTGCTCTTCTGAACCGCTTGCTGTGGTGAAAGTGGGTTTTCTCTCTATAGAATAACGTAGCAAAGACTGTGAATAAAGTTGTTTGCACAAAACGCGAGCAGTTTCCAAGTTACACGCGTTCGAACAGCATGAAACAGAGGAAACTGTGTATCTGCTCTTCTGAACCGCTCGCTTTGTTGAAAGTGGGTTTTCTCTATGTAGAATAGCGTAGCAGAGACTGTGAATAAAGTTATGTGCACAAAACACGAACAGTTTTCAAGAGAAACGCGTCCGCACAGCATAAAACAGAGGAAACTCTGTGTCTGCTCTTCTGAACCGCTTGCTTTGGTGAAAGTGGGTTTTTTCTGTAGAATAGCGTAGCAGAGACTGTGAATAAAGTTATTTGCACAAAACACGAGCAGTTTCCAAGATACACGCGTTCGAACAGCATCAAACAGAGGAAACTGTGTATCTGCTCTTCTGAACCGCTTGCTTTGGTGAAAGTGGGTTTTCTCTCTATAGAATAACGTAGCAAAGACTGTGAATAAAGTTATTTGCACGGAACACGAGCAGTTTCCAAGTTAGACGCGTTCGAACAGCATTAAACAGAGGAAACTGTGTATCTGCTCTTCTGAACCGCTTGCTTTGTTGAAAGTGGGGTTTCTCTCTGTAGAATAGCGTAGCAGAGACTGTGAATAAAGTTATTTGCACAAAACACGAGCAGTTTCCAAGATAAACGCGTTCGAACAGCATTAAACAGAGGAAATTGTGTATCTGCTCTTCTGAACCGCTTCCTTGAGTGAAAGTGGGTTTTCTCTCCGTAGAATAACGTTGCAAAGACGGTGAATAAAGTTATTTGCACAAAACACGAGCAGTTTCCAAGATAAATGCGCTCGAACAGCATCAAATAGAGGAAACTCTGTGTCTGCTCTTCTGAACCGCTTGCTGTGGTGAAAGTGGGTTTTCTCTATGTAGAATAACGTAGCAAAGACTGTGAATAAAGTCATTTGCACAAAACACGAGCAGTTTCCAAGTTGCACGCGTTCGAACAGCATGAAACAGAGGAAACTGTGTATCTGCTCTTCGGAACCGCTTGCTTTGGTGAAAGTGGGTTTTATCTCTGTAGAATAACGTAGCCAAGACTGTGAATAAAGTTATTTGCACAAAACACGAGCAGTTTCCAAGTTAGACGCGTTCGAACAGCATGAAACAGAGGAAACTGTGTATCTGCTCCTCTGAACCGCTAGCCTTGGTGAAAGTGGGTTTTCTCTATGTAGAATAACGTAGCAAAGACAGTGAATAAAGATATTTGCACAAAACACGAACTGTTTCCAAGATAAACGCTGCCGAACAGCATTAAACAGAGGAAACTCTGTGTATCTGCTCTTCTGAAACGCTTGCTTTGTTGAAAGTGGGGTTTCTCTCTGTAGAATAGCGTAGCAGAGACTGTGAATAAAGTTATTTGCACAAAACACGAGCAGTTTCCAAGATACACGCGTTCGAACAGCATCAAACAGAGGAAACTGTGTATCTGCTCTTCTGAACCGCTTGCTTTGGTGAAAGTGGATTTTCTCTCTATAGAATAACGTAGCAAAGACTGTGAATAAAGTCATTTGCACAAAACACGAGCAGTTTCCAAGATAAACGCGCTCGAACAACATCAAACAGAGGAAACTCTGTGTCTGCTCTTCTGAACCGCTTGCTGTGGTGAAAGTGGGTTTTCTCTCTATAGAATAACGTAGCAAAGACTGTGAATAAAGTTATTTGCACAAAACGCGAGCAGTTTCCAAGTTACACGCGTTCGAACAGCATGAAACAGAGGAAACTGTGTATCTGCTCTTCTGAACCGCTCGCTTTGTTGAAAGTGGGTTTTCTCTATGTAGAATAGCGTAGCAGAGACTGTGAATAAAGTTATGTGCACAAAACACGAACAGTTTTCAAGAGAAACGCGTCCGCACAGCATAAAACAGAGGAAACTCTGTGTCTGCTCTTCTGAACCGCTTGCTTTGGTGAAAGTGGGTTTTCTCTGTAGAATAGCGTAGCAGAGACTGTGAATAAAGTTATTTGCACAAAACACGAGCAGTTTCCAAGATACACGCGTTCGAACAGCATCAAACAGAGGAAACTGTGTATCTGCTCTTCTGAACCGCTTGCTTTGGTGAAAGTGGGTTTTCTCTCTATAGAATAACGTAGCAAAGACTGTGAATAAAGTTATTTGCACGAAACACGAGCAGTTTCCAAGTTAGACGCGTTCGAACAGCATTAAACAGAGGAAACTGTGTATCTGCTCTTCTGAACCGCTTGCTTGAGTGAAAGTGGGTTTTCTCTCCGTAGAATAACGTTGCAAAGACGGTGAATAAAGTTATTTGCACAAAACACGAGCAGTTTCCAAGATAAACGCGCTCGAACAGCATCAAATAGAGGAAACTCTGTGTCTGCTCTTCTGAACCGCTTGCTGTGGTGAAAGTGGGTGTTCTCTCTGTAGAATAACGTAGCAAAGACTGTGAATAAAGTCATTTGCACAAAACACGAGCAGTTTCCAAGATAAACGCCCTCGAACAGCATCAAACAGAGGAAACTCTGTGTCTGCTCTTCTGAACCGCTTGCTGTGGTGAAAGTGGGTTTTCTCTCTATAGAATAACGTAGCAAAGACTGTGAATAAAGTTATTTGCACAAAACGCGAGCAGTTTCCAAGTTACACGCGTTCGAACAGCATGAAACAGAGGAAACTGTGTATCTGCTCCTCTGAACCGCTAGCCTTGGTGAAAGTGGGTTTTCTCTATGTAGAATAACGTAGCAAAGACAGTGAATAAAGATATTTGCACAAAACACGAACTGTTTCCAAGATAAACGCTGCAGAACAGCATTAAACAGAGGAAACTGTGTATCTGCTCTTCTGAAACGCTTGCTTTGTTGAAAGTGGGGTTTCTCTCTGTAGAATAGCGTAGCAGAGACTGTGAATAAAGTTATTTGCACAAAACACGAGCAGTTTCCAAGATACACGCGTTCGAACAGCATCAAACAGAGGAAACTGTGTATCTGCTCTTCTGAACCGCTTGCTTTGGTGAAAGTGGGTTTTCTCTCTATAGAATAACGTAGCAAAGACTGTGAATAAAGTTATTTGCACAAAACACGAGCAGTTTCCAAGTTAGACGCGTTAGAACAGCATTAAACAGAGGAAACTGTGTATCTGCTCTTCTGAACCGCTTCCTTTGTTGAAAGTGGGGTTTCTCTCTGTAGAATAGCGTAGCAGAGACTGTGAATAAAGTTATTTGCACAAAACACGAGCAGTTTCCAAGATAAACGCGCTCGAACAGCATCAAATAGAGGAAACTCTGTGTCTGCTCTTCTGAACCGCTTGCTGTGGTGAAAGTCGGTGTTCTCTATGTAGAATAACGTAGCAAAGACTGTGAATAAAGTCATTTGCACAAAACACGAGCAGTTTCCAAGTTGCACGCGTTCGAACAGCATGAAACAGAGGAAACTGTGTATCTGCTCTTCGGAACCGCTTGCTTTGGTGAAAGTGGGTGTTCTCTCTGTAGAATAACGTAGCAAAGACTGTGAATAAAGTCATTTGCACAAAACACGAGCAGTTTCCAAGATAAACGCCCTCGAACAGCATCAAACAGAGGAAACTCTGTGTCTGCTCTTCTGAACCGCTTGCTGTGGTGAAAGTGGGTTTTCTCTCTATAGAATAACGTAGCAAAGACTGTGAATAAAGTTATTTGCACAAAACGCGAGCAGTTTCCAAGTTACACGCGTTCGAACAGCATGAAACAGAGGAAACTGTGTATCTGCTCTTCTGAACCGCTCGCTTTGTTGAAAGTGGGTTTTCTCTATGTAGAATAGCGTAGCAGAGACTGTGAATAAAGTTATGTGCACAAAACACGAGCAGTTTCCAAGTTAGACGCGTTAGAACAGCATTAAACAGAGGAAACTGTGTATCTGCTCTTCTGAACCGCTTGCTTTGGTGAAAGTGGGTTTTCTCTCTATAGAATAACGTAGCAAAGACTGTGAATAAAGTCATTTGCACAAAACACGAGCAGTTTCCAAGTTGCACGCGTTCGAACAGCATGAAACAGAGGAAACTGTGTATCTGCTCTTCGGAACCGCTTGCTGTGGTGAAAGTGGGTGTTCTCTCTGTAGAATAACGTAGCAAAGACTGTGAATAAAGTCATTTGCACAAAACACGAGCAGTTTCCAAGATAAACGCCCTCGAACAGCATCAAACAGAGGAAACTCTGTGTCTGCTCTTCTGAACCGCTTGCTGTGGTGAAAGTGGGTTTTCTCTCTATAGAATAACGTAGCAAAGACTGTGAATAAAGTTATTTGCACAAAACGCGAGCAGTTTCCAAGTTACACGCGTTCGAACAGCATGAAACAGAGGAAACTGTGTATCTGCTCCTCTGAACCGCTAGCCTTGGTGAAAGTGGGTTTTCTCTATGTAGAATAACGTAGCAAAGACAGTGAATAAAGATATTTGCACAAAACACGAACTGTTTCCAAGATAAACGCTGCAGAACAGCATTAAACGGAGGAAACTGTGTATCTGCTCTTCTGAAACGCTTGCTTTGTTGAAAGTGGGGTTTCTCTCTGTAGAATAGCGTAGCAGAGACTGTGAATAAAGTTATTTGCACAAAACACGAGCAGTTTCCAAGATACACGCGTTCGAACAGCATCAAACAGAGGAAACTGTGTATCTGCTCTTCTGAACCGCTTGCTTTGGTGAAAGTGGGTTTTCTCTCTATAGAATAACGTAGCAAAGACTGTGAATAAAGTTATTTGCACAAAACACGAGCAGTTTCCAAGTTAGACGCGTTAGAACAGCATTAAACAGAGGAAACTGTGTATCTGCTCTTCTGAACCGCTTGCTTTGTTGAAAGTGGGGTTTCTCTCTGTAGAATAGCGTAGCAGAGACTGTGAATAAAGTTATTTGCACAAAACACGAGCAGTTTCCAAGATAAACGCGCTCGAACAGCATCAAATAGAGGAAACTCTGTGTCTGCTCTTCTGAACCGCTTGCTGTGGTGAAAGTCGGTGTTCTCTATGTAGAATAACGTAGCAAAGACTGTGAATAAAGTCATTTGCACAAAACACGAGCAGTTTCCAAGTTGCACGCGTTCGAACAGCATGAAACAGAGGAAACTGTGTATCTGCTCTTCGGAACCGCTTGCTTTGGTGAAAGTGGGTGTTCTCTCTGTAGAATAACGTAGCAAAGACTGTGAATAAAGTCATTTGCACAAAACACGAGCAGTTTCCAAGATAAACGCCCTCGAACAGCATCAAACAGAGGAAACTCTGTGTCTGCTCTTCTGAACCGCTTGCTGTGGTGAAAGTGGGTTTTCTCTCTATAGAATAACGTAGCAAAGACTGTGAATAAAGTTATTTGCACAAAACGCGAGCAGTTTCCAAGTTACACGCGTTCGAACAGCATGAAACAGAGGAAACTGTGTATCTGCTCTTCTGAACCGCTCGCTTTGTTGAAAGTGGGTTTTCTCTATGTAGAATAGCGTAGCAGAGACTGTGAATAAAGTTATGTGCACAAAACACGAGCAGTTTCCAAGTTAGACGCGTTAGAACAGCATTAAACAGAGGAAACTGTGTATCTGCTCTTCTGAACCGCTTGCTTTGGTGAAAGTGGGTTTTCTCTCTATAGAATAACGTAGCAAAGACTGTGAATAAAGTCATTTGCACAAAACACGAGCAGTTTCCAAGTTGCACGCGTTCGAACAGCATGAAACAGAGGAAACTGTGTATCTGCTCTTCGGAACCGCTTGCTGTGGTGAAAGTGGGTGTTCTCTCTGTAGAATAACGTAGCAAAGACTGTGAATAAAGTCATTTGCACAAAACACGAGCAGTTTCCAAGATAAACGCCCTCGAACAGCATCAAACAGAGGAAACTCTGTGTCTGCTCTTCTGAACCGCTTGCTGTGGTGAAAGTGGGTTTTCTCTCTATAGAATAACGTAGCAAAGACTGTGAATAAAGTTATTTGCACAAAACGCGAGCAGTTTCCAAGTTACACGCGTTCGAACAGCATGAAACAGAGGAAACTGTGTATCTGCTCCTCTGAACCGCTAGCCTTGGTGAAAGTGGGTTTTCTCTATGTAGAATAACGTAGCAAAGACAGTGAATAAAGATATTTGCACAAAACACGAACTGTTTCCAAGATAAACGCTAAAGAACAGCATTAAACGGAGGAAACTGTGTATCTGCTCTTCTGAAACGCTTGCTTTGTTGAAAGTGGGGTTTCTCTCTGTAGAATAGCGTAGCAGAGACTGTGAATAAAGTTATTTGCACAAAACACGAGCAGTTTCCAAGATACACGCGTTCGAACAGCATCAAACAGAGGAAACTGTGTATATGCTCTTCTGAACCGCTTGCTTTGGTGAAAGTGGGTTTTCTCTCTATAGAATAACGTAGCAAAGACTGTGAATAAAGTTATTTGCACAAAACACGAGCAGTTTCCAAGTTAGACGCGTTAGAACAGCATTAAACAGAGGAAACTGTGTATCTGCTCTTCTGAACCGCTTGCTTTGTTGAAAGTGGGGTTTCTCTCTGTAGAATAGCGTAGCAGAGACTGTGAATAAAGTCATTTGCACAAAACACGAGCAGTTTCCAAGTTGCACGCGTTCGAACAGCATGAAACAGAGGAAACTGTGTATCTGCTCTTCGGAACCGCTTGCTTTGGTGAAAGTGGGTGTTCTCTCTGTAGAATAACGTAGCAAAGACTGTGAATAAAGTCATTTGCACAAAACACGAGCAGTTTCCAAGATAAACGCCCTCGAACAGCATCAAACAGAGGAAACTCTGTGTCTGCTCTTCTGAACCGCTTGCTGTGGTGAAAGTGGGTTTTCTCTCTATAGAATAACGTAGCAAAGACTGTGAATAAAGTTATTTGCACAAAACGCGAGCAGTTTCCAAGTTACACGCGTTCGAACAGCATGAAACAGAGGAAACTGTGTATCTACTCTTCTGAACCGCTCGCTTTGTTGAAAGTGGGTTTTCTCTATGTAGAATAGCGTAGCAGAGACTGTGAATAAAGTTATGTGCACAAAACACGAGCAGTTTCCAAGTTAGACGCGTTAGAACAGCATTAAACAGAGGAAACTGTGTATCTGCTCTTCTGAACCGCTTGCTTTGGTGAAAGTGGGTTTTCTCTCTATAGAATAACGTAGCAAAGACTGTGAATAAAGTCATTTGCACAAAACACGAGCAGTTTCCAAGTTGCACGCGTTCGAACAGCATGAAACAGAGGAAACTGTGTATCTGCTCTTCGGAACCGCTTGCTTTGGTGAAAGTGGGTTTTATCTCTGTAGAATAACGTAGCCAAGACTGTGAATAAAGTTATTTGCACAAAACACGAGCAGTTTCCAAGTTAGACGCGTTCGAACAGCATGAAACAGAGGAAACTGTGTATCTGCTCCTCTGAACCGCTAGCCTTGGTGAAAGTGGGTTTTCTCTATGTAGAATAACGTAGCAAAGACAGTGAATAAAGATATTTGCACAAAACACGAACTGTTTCCAAGATAAACGCTGCCGAACAGCATTAAACAGAGGAAGCTCTGTGTATCTGCTCTTCTGAAACGCTTGCTTTGTTGAAAGTGGGGTTTCTCTCTGTAGAATAGCGTAGCAGAGACTGTGAATAAAGTTATTTGCACAAAACACGAGCAGTTTCCAAGATACACGCGTTCGAACAGCATCAAACAGAGGAAACTGTGTATCTGCTCTTCTGAACCGCTTGCTTTGGTGAAAGTGGGTTTTCTCTCTATAGAATAACGTAGCAAAGACTGTGAATAAAGTTATTTGCACAAAACACGAGCAGTTTCCAAGTTAGACGCGTTAGAACAGCATTAAACAGAGGAAACTGTGTATCTGCTCTTCTGAACCGCTTGCTTTGTTGAAAGTGGGGTTTCTCTCTGTAGAATAGCGTAGCAGAGACTGTGAATAAAGTTATTTGCACAAAACACGAGCAGTTTCCAAGATAAACGCGCTCGAACAGCATCAAATAGAGGAAACTCTGTGTCTGCTCTTCTGAACCGCTTGCTGTGGTGAAAGTGGGTTTTCTCTATGTAGAATAGCGTAGCAGAGACTGTGAATAAAGTTATTTGCACAAAACACGAGCAGTTTCCAAGATAAACGCGCTCGAACAGCATCAAATAGAGGAAACTCTGTGTCTGCTCTTCTGAACCGCTTGCTGTGGTGAAAGTGGGTGTTCTCTATGTAGAATAACGTAGCAAAGACTGTGAATAAAGTCATTTGCACAAAACACGAGCAGTTTCCAAGTTGCACGCGTTCGAACAGCATGAAACAGAGGAAACTGTGTATCTGCTCTTCGGAACCGCTTGCTTTGGTGAAAGTGGGTGTTCTCTCTGTAGAATAACGTAGCAAAGACTGTGAATAAAGTCATTTGCACAAAACACGAGCAGTTTCCAAGATAAACGCGCTCGAACAGCATCAAACAGAGGAAACTCTGTGTCTGCTCTTCTGAACCGCTTGCTGTGGTGAAAGTGGGTTTTCTCTCTATAGAATAACGTAGCAAAGACTGTGAATAAAGTTGTTTGCACAAAACGCGAGCAGTTTCCAAGTTACACGCGTTCGAACAGCATGAAACAGAGGAAACTGTGTATCTGCTCTTCTGAACCGCTCGCTTTGTTGAAAGTGGGTTTTCTCTATGTAGAATAGCGTAGCAGAGACTGTGAATAAAGTTATGTGCACAAAACACGAACAGTTTTCAAGAGAAACGCGTCCGCACAGCATAAAACAGAGGAAACTCTGTGTCTGCTCTTCTGAACCGCTTGCTTTGGTGAAAGTGGGTTTTCTCTGTAGAATAGCGTAGCAGAGACTGTGAATAAAGTTATTTGCACAAAACACGAGCAGTTTCCAAGATACACGCGTTCGAACAGCATCAAACAGAGGAAACTGTGTATCTGCTCTTCGGAACCGCTTGCTTTGGTGAAAGTGGGTGTTCTCTCTGTAGAATAACGTAGCAAAGACTGTGAATAAAGTTATTTGCACAAAACACGAGCAGTTTCCAAGATAAATGCGCTCGAACAGCATCAAATAGAGGAAACTCTGTGTCTGCTCTTCTGAACCGCTTGCTGTGGTGAAAGTGGGTTTTCTCTATGTAGAATAACGTAGCAAAGACTGTGAATAAAGTCATTTGCACAAAACACGAGCAGTTTCCAAGTTGCACGCGTTCGAACAGCATGAAACAGAGGAAACTGTGTATCTGCTCTTCGGAACCGCTTGCTTTGGTGAAAGTGGGTTTTATCTCTGTAGAATAACGTAGCCAAGACTGTGAATAAAGTTATTTGCACAAAACACGAGCAGTTTCCAAGATACACGCGTTCGAACAGCATCAAACAGAGGAAACTGTGTATCTGCTCTTCTGAACCGCTTGCTTTGGTGAAAGTGGGTTTTCTCTCTATAGAATAACGTAGCAAAGACTGTGAATAAAGTTATTTGCACGGAACACGAGCAGTTTCCAAGTTAGACGCGTTCGAACAGCATTAAACAGAGGAAACTGTGTATCTGCTCTTCTGAACCGCTTGCTTTGTTGAAAGTGGGGTTTCTCTCTGTAGAATAGCGTAGCAGAGACTGTGAATAAAGTTATTTGCACAAAACACGAGCAGTTTCCAAGATAAACGCGTTCGAACAGCATTAAACAGAGGAAATTGTGTATCTGCTCTTCTGAACCGCTTCCTTGAGTGAAAGTGGGTTTTCTCTCCGTAGAATAACGTTGCAAAGACGGTGAACAAAGTTATTTGCACAAAACACGAGCAGTTTCCAAGATAAATGCGCTCGAACAGCATCAAATAGAGGAAACTCTGTGTCTGCTCTTCTGAACCGCTTGCTGTGGTGAAAGTGGGTTTTCTCTATGTAGAATAACGTAGCAAAGACTGTGAATAAAGTCATTTGCACAAAACACGAGCAGTTTCCAAGTTGCACGCGTTCGAACAGCATGAAACAGAGGAAACTGTGTATCTGCTCTTCGGAACCGCTTGCTTTGGTGAAAGTGGGTTTTATCTCTGTAGAATAACGTAGCCAAGACTGTGAATAAAGTTATTTGCACAAAACACGAGCAGTTTCCAAGTTAGACGCGTTCGAACAGCATGAAACAGAGGAAACTGTGTATCTGCTCCTCTGAACCGCTAGCCTTGGTGAAAGTGGGTTTTCTCTATGTAGAATAACGTAGCAAAGACAGTGAATAAAGATATTTGCACAAAACACGAACTGTTTCCAAGATAAACGCTGCCGAACAGCATTAAACAGAGGAAACTCTGTGTATCTGCTCTTCTGAAACGCTTGCTTTGTTGAAAGTGGGGTTTCTCTCTGTAGAATAGCGTAGCAGAGACTGTGAATAAAGTTATTTGCACAAAACACGAGCAGTTTCCAAGATACACGCGTTCGAACAGCATCAAACAGAGGAAACTGTGTATCTGCTCTTCTGAACCGCTTGCTTTGGTGAAAGTGGATTTTCTCTCTATAGAATAACGTAGCAAAGACTGTGAATAAAGTTATTTGCACAAAACACGAGCAGTTTCCAAGTTAGACGCGTTAGAACAGCATTAAACAGAGGAAACTGTGTATCTGCTCTTCTGAACCGCTTGCTTTGTTGAAAGTGGGGTTTCTCTCTGTAGAATAGCGTAGCAGAGACTGTGAATAAAGTTATTTGCACAAAACACGAGCAGTTTCCAAGATAAACGCGCTCGAACAGCATCAAATAGAGGAAACTCTGTGTCTGCTCTTCTGAACCGCTTGCTGTGGTGAAAGTGGGTGTTCTCTATGTAGAATAACGTAGCAAAGACTGTGAATAAAGTCATTTGCACAAAACACGAGCAGTTTCCAAGTTGCACGCGTTCGAACAGCATGAAACAGAGGAAACTGTGTATCTGCTCTTCTGAACCGCTTGCTTTGGTGAAAGTGGGTTTTCTCTCCGTAGAATAACGTTGCAAAGACGGTGAATAAAGTTATTTGCACAAAACACGAACAGTTTCCAAGATAAACGCGTCCGCACAGCATCAAACAGAGGAAACTCTGTGTCTGCTCTTCTGAACCGCTTGCTGTGGTGAAAGTAGGTTTTCTCTATGTAGAATAGCGTAGCAGAGACTGTGAATAAAGTTATTTGCACAAAACACGAGCAGTTTCCAAGATAAACGCGCTCGAACAGCATCAAATAGAGGAAACTCTGTGTCTGCTCCTCTGAACCGCTTGCTGTGGTGAAAGTGGGTGTTCTCTATGTAGAATAACGTAGCAAAGACTGTGAATAAAGTCATTTGCACAAAACACGAGCAGTTTCCAAGTTGCACGCGTTCGAACAGCATGAAACAGAGGAAACTGTGTATCTGCTCTTCGGAACCGCTTGCTTTGGTGAAAGTGGGTGTTCTCTCTGTAGAATAGCGTAGCAAAGACTGTGAATAAAGTCATTTGCACAAAACACGAGCAGTTTCCAAGATAAACGCGCTCGAACAGCATCAAACAGAGGAAACTCTGTGTCTGCTCTTCTGAACCGCTTGCTGTGGTGAAAGTGGGTTTTCTCTCTATAGAATAACGTAGCAAAGACTGTGAATAAAGTTATTTGCACAAAACGCGAGCAGTTTCCAAGTGACACGCGTTCGAACAGCATGAAACAGAGGAAACTGTGTATCTGCTCTTCTGAACCGCTCGCTTTGTTGAAAGTGGGTTTTCTCTATGTAGAATAGCGTAGCAGAGACTGTGAATAAAGTTATGTGCACAAAACACGAACAGTTTTCAAGAGAAACGCGTCCGCACAGCATAAAACAGAGGAAACTCTGTGTCTGCTCTTCTGAACCGCTTGCTTTGGTGAAAGTGGGTTTTCTCTGTAGAATAGCGTAGCAGAGACTGTGAATAAAGTTATTTGCACAAAACACGAGCAGTTTCCAAGATACACGCGTTCGAACAGCATCAAACAGAGGAAACTGTGTATCTGCTCTTCTGAACCGCTTGCTTTGGTGAAAGTGGGTTTTCTCTCTATAGAATAACGTAGCAAAGACTGTGAATAAAGTTATTTGCACGAAACACGAGCAGTTTCCAAGTTAGACGCGTTCGAACAGCATTAAACAGAGGAAACTGTGTATCTGCTCTTCTGAACCGCTTGCTTTGTTGAAAGTGGGGTTTCTCTCTGTAGAATAGCGTAGCAGAGACTGTGAATAAAGTTATGTGCACAAAACACGAACAGTTTTCAAGAGAAACGCGTCCGCACAGCATAAAACAGAGGAAACTCTGTGTCTGCTCTTCTGAACCGCTTGCTTTGTTGAAAGTGGGGTTTCTCTCTGTAGAATAGCGTAGCAGAGACTGTGAATAAAGTTATTTGCACAAAACACGAGCAGTTTCCAAGATAAACGCGCTCGAACAGCATCAAATAGAGGAAACTCTGTGTCTGCTCTTCTGAACCGCTTGCTGTGGTGAAAGTGGGTTTTCTCTATGTAGAATAGCGTAGCAGAGACTGTGAATAAAGTTATTTGCACAAAACACGAGCAGTTTCCAAGATAAACGCGCTCGAACAGCATCAAATAGAGGAAACTCTGTGTCTGCTCTTCTGAACCGCTTGCTGTGGTGAAAGTGGGTGTTCTCTATGTAGAATAACGTAGCAAAGACTGTGAATAAAGTCATTTGCACAAAACACGAGCAGTTTCCAAGTTGCACGCGTTCGAACAGCATGAAACAGAGGAAACTGTGTATCTGCTCTTCTGAACCGCTTCCTTGAGTGAAAGTGGGTTTTCTCTCCGTAGAATAACGTTGCAAAGACGGTGAATAAAGTTATTTGCACAAAACACGAGCAGTTTCCAAGATAAATGCGCTCGAACAGCATCAAATAGAGGAAACTCTGTGTCTGCTCTTCTGAACCGCTTGCTGTGGTGAAAGTGGGTTTTCTCTATGTAGAATAACGTAGCAAAGACTGTGAATAAAGTCATTTGCACAAAACACGAGCAGTTTCCAAGTTGCACGCGTTCGAACAGCATGAAACAGAGGAAACTGTGTATCTGCTCTTCGGAACCGCTTGCTTTGGTGAAAGTGGGTTTTATCTCTGTAGAATAACGTAGCCAAGACTGTGAATAAAGTCATTTGCACAAAACACGAGCAGTTTCCAAGTTGCACGCGTTCGAACAGCATGAAACAGAGGAAACTGTGTATCTGCTCTTCGGAACCGCTTGCTTTGGTGAAAGTGGGTTTTATCTCTGTAGAATAACGTAGCCAAGACTGTGAATAAAGTTATTTGCACAAAACACGAGCAGTTTCCAAGTTAGACGCGTTCGAACAGCATGAAACAGAGGAAACTGTGTATCTGCTCCTCTGAACCGCTAGCCTTGGTGAAAGTGGGTTTTCTCTATGTAGAATAACGTAGCAAAGACAGTGAATAAAGATATTTGCACAAAACACGAACTGTTTCCAAGATAAACGCTGCCGAACAGCATTAAACAAAGGAAACTCTGTGTATCTGCTCTTCTGAAACGCTTGCTTTGTTGAAAGTGGGGTTTCTCTCTGTAGAATAGCGTAGCAGAGACTGTGAATAAAGTTATTTGCACAAAACACGAGCAGTTTCCAAGATACACGCGTTCGAACAGCATCAAACAGAGGAAACTGTGTATCTGCTCTTCTGAACCGCTTGCTTTGTTGAAAGTGGGGTTTCTCTCTGTAGAATAGCGTAGCAGAGACTGTGAATAAAGTTATTTGCACAAAACACGAGCAGTTTCCAAGATAAACGCGCTCGAACAGCATCAAATAGAGGAAACTCTGTGTCTGCTCTTCTGAACCGCTTGCTGTGGTGAAAGTGGGTGTTCTCTATGTAGAATAACGTAGCAAAGACTGTGAATAAAGTCATTTGCACAAAACACGAGCAGTTTCCAAGTTGCACGCGTTCGAACAGCATGAAACAGAGGAAACTGTGTATCTGCTCTTCGGAACCGCTTGCTTTGGTGAAAGTGGGTGTTCTCTCTGTAGAATAACGTAGCAAAGACTGTGAATAAAGTCATTTGCACAAAACACGAGCAGTTTCCAAGATAAACGCGCTCGAACAGCATCAAACAGAGGAAACTCTGTGTCTGCTCTTCTGAACCGCTTGCTGTGGTGAAAGTGGGTTTTCTCTCTATAGAATAACGTAGCAAAGACTGTGAATAAAGTTATTTGCACAAAACGCGAGCAGTTTCCAAGTTACACGCGTTCGAACAGCATGAAACAGAGGAAACTGTGTATCTGCTCTTCTGAACCGCTCGCTTTGTTGAAAGTGGGTTTTCTCTATGTAGAATAGCGTAGCAGAGACTGTGAATAAAGTTATGTGCACAAAACACGAACAGTTTTCAAGAGAAACGCGTCCGCACAGCATAAAACAGAGGAAACTCTGTGTCTGCTCTTCTGAACCGCTTGCTTTGGTGAAAGTGGGTTTTCTCTGTAGAATAGCGTAGCAGAGACTGTGAATAAAGTTATTTGCACAAAACACGAGCAGTTTCCAAGATACACGCGTTCGAACAGCATCAAACAGAGGAAACTGTGTATCTGCTCTTCTGAACCGCTTGCTTTGGTGAAAGTGGGTTTTCTCTCTATAGAATAACGTAGCAAAGACTGTGAATAAAGTTATTTGCACGAAACACGAGCAGTTTCCAAGTTAGACGCGTTCGAACAGCATTAAACAGAGGAAACTGTGTATCTGCTCTTCTGAACCGCTTGCTTGAGTGAAAGTGGGTTTTCTCTCCGTAGAATAACGTTGCAAAGACGGTGAATAAAGTTATTTGCACAAAACACGAGCAGTTTCCAAGATAAACGCGCTCGAACAGCATCAAATAGAGGAAACTCTGTGTCTGCTCTTCTGAACCGCTTGCTGTGGTGAAAGTGGGTTTTCTCTATGTAGAATAGCGTAGCAGAGACTGTGAATAAAGTTATTTGCACAAAACACGAGCAGTTTCCAAGATAAACGCGCTCGAACAGCATCAAATAGAGGAAACTCTGTGTCTGCTCTTCTGAACCGCTTGCTGTGGTGAAAGTGGGTTTTCTCTATGTAGAATAACGTAGCAAAGACTGTGAATAAAGTCATTTGCACAAAACACGAGCAGTTTCCAAGTTGCACGCGTTCGAACAGCATGAAACAGAGGAAACTGTGTATCTGCTCTTCGGAACCGTTTGCTTTGGTGAAAGTGGGTGTTCTCTCTGTAGAATAACGTAGCAAAGACTGTGAATAAAGTCATTTGCACAAAACACGAGCAGTTTCCAAGATAAACGCGCTCGAACAGCATCAAACAGAGGAAACTCTGTGTCTGCTCTTCTGAACCGCTTGCTGTGGTGAAAGTGGGTTTTCTCTCTATAGAATAACGTAGCAAAGACTGTGAATAAAGTTATTTGCACAAAACGCGAGCAGTTTCCAAGTTACACGCGTTCGAACAGCATGAAACAGAGGAAACTGTGTATCTGCTCTTCTGAACCGCTCGCTTTGTTGAAAGTGGGTTTTCTCTATGTAGAATAACGTAGCAAAGACAGTGAATAAAGTTATTTGCACAAAACACGAACTGTTTCCAAGATAAACGCTGCCGAACAGCATTAAACAGAGGAAACTGTGTATCTGCTCTTCTGAACCGCTTCCTTGAGTGAAAGTGGGTTTTCTCTCCGTAGAATAACGTTGCAAAGACGGTGAATAAAGTTATTTACACAAAACACGAACTGTTTCCAAGATAAACGCTGCCGAACAGCATTAAACAGAGGAAACTGTGTATCTGCTCTTCTGAACCGCTTCCTTGAGTGAAAGTGGGTTTTCTCTCCGTAGAATAGCGTAGCAGAGACTGTGAATAAAGTTATTTGCACCAAACACGAACAGTTTTCAAGAGAAACGCGTCCGCACAGCATCAAACAGAGGAAACTCTGTGTCTGCTCTTCTGAACCGCTTGCTTTGGTGAAAGTGGGTTTTCTCTCTGTAGAATAGCGTAGCAGAGACTGTGAATAAAGTTATTTGCACAAAACAAGAACAGTTTTCAAGAGAAACGCGTCCGCACAGCATCAAACAGAGGAAACTCTGTGTCTGCTCTTCTGAACCGCTTGCTTTGGTGAAAGTGGGTTTTCTCTCTGTAGAATAGCGTAGCAGAGACTGTGAATAAAGTTATTTGCACAAAACACGAACAGTTTTCAAGAGAAACGCGTCCGCACAGTATCAAACAGAGGAAACTCTGTGTCTGCTCTTCTGAACCGCTTGCTTTGGTGAAAGTGGGTTTTCTCTCTGTAGAATAGCGTAGCAGAGACTGTGAATAAAGTCATTTGCACAAAACACGAGCAGTTTCCAAGTTGCACGCGTTCGAACAGCATGAAACAGAGGAAACTGTGTATCTGCTCCTCTGAACCGCTAGCTTTGGTGAAAGTGGGTTTTCTCTCTGTAGAATAACGTTGCAAAGACGGTGAATAAAGTTATTTGCACAAAACACGAACAGTTTCCAAGATAAACGCATCCGCACAGCATCAAACAGAGGAAACTCTGTGTCTGCTCTTCTGAACCGCTTGCTTTGGTGAAAGTGGGTTTTCTCTCTGTAGAATAGCGTAGCAGAGACTGTGAATAAAGTTATTTGCACAAAACACGAACAGTTTTCAAGAGAAACGCGTCCGCACAGTATCAAACAGAGGAAACTCTGTGTCTGCTCTTCTGAACCGCTTGCTTTGGTGAAAGTGGGTTTTCTCTCTGTAGAATAGCGTAGCAGAGACTGTGAATAAAGTCATTTGCACAAAACACGAGCAGTTTCCAAGTTGCACGCGTTCGAACAGCATGAAACAGAGGAAACTGTGTATCTGCTCCTCTGAACCGCTAGCTTTGGTGAAAGTGGGTTTTCTCTCTGTAGAATAACGTTGCAAAGACGGTGAATAAAGTTATTTGCACAAAACACGAACAGTTTCCAAGATAAACGCATCCGCACAGCATCAAACAGAGGAAACTCTGTGTCTGCTCTTCTGAACCGCTTGCTTTGGTGAAAGTGGGTTTTCTCTCTGTAGAATAGCGTAGCAGAGACTGTGAATAAAGTTATGTGCACAAAACACGAACAGTTTTCAAGAGAAACGCGTCCGCACAGCATAAAACAGAGGAAACTCTGTGTCTGCTCTTCTGAACCGCTTGCTTTGGTGAAAGTGGGTTTTCTCTGTAGAATAGCGTAGCAGAGACTGTGAATAAAGTTATTTGCACAAAACACGAGCAGTTTCCAAGATACACGCGTTCGAACAGCATCAAACAGAGGAAACTGTGTATCTGCTCTTCTGAACCGCTTGCTTTGGTGAAAGTGGGTTTTCTCTCTATAGAATAACGTAGCAAGGACTGTGAATAAAGTTATTTGCACAAAACACGAGCAGTTTCCAAGTTAGACGCGTTCGAACAGCATTAAACAGAGGAAACTGTGTATCTGCTCTTCTGAACCGCTTGCTTTGTTGAAAGTGGGGTTTCTCTCTGTAGAATAGCGTAGCAGAGACTGTGAATAAAGTTATTTGCACAAAACACGAGCAGTTTCCAAGTTGCACGCGTTCGAACAGCATGAAACAGAGGAAACACTGTGTCTGCTCTTCTGAACCGCTTGCTTTGGTGAAAGTGGGTTTTCTCTCTGTAGAATAGCGTAGCAGAGACTGTGAATAAAGTTATGTGCACAAAACACGAACAGTTTTCAAGAGAAACGCGTCCGCACAGCATAAAACAGAGGAAACTCTGTGTCTGCTCTTCTGAACCGCTTGCTTTGGTGAAAGTGGGTTTTCTCTGTTGAATAGCGTAGCAGAGACTGTGAATAAAGTTATTTGCACAAAACACGAGCAGTTTCCAAGATACACGCGTTCGAACAGCATCAAACAGAGGAAACTGTGTATCTGCTCTTCTGAACCGCTTGCTTTGGTGAAAGTGGGTTTTCTCTGTATAGAATAACGTAGCAAAGACTGTGAATAAAGTTATTTGCACAAAACACGAGCAGTTTCCAAGTTAGACGCGTTCGAACAGCATTAAACAGAGGAAACTGTGTATCTGCTCTTCTGAACCGCTTCCTTGAGTGAAAGTGGGTTTTCTCTCCGTAGAATAACGTTGCAAAGACGGTGAATAAAGTTATTTGCACAAAACACGAACAGTTTCCAAGATAAACGCGTCCGCACAGCATCAAACAGAGGAAACTCTGTGTCTGCTCTTCTGAACCGCTTGCTTTGGTGAAAGTGGGTTTTCTCTCTGTAGAATAGCGTAGCAGAGACTGTGAATAAAGTTATTTGCACAAAACAAGAACAGTTTTCAAGAGAAACGCGTCCGCACAGCATAAAACAGAGGAAACTCTGTGTCTGCTCTTCTGAACCGCTTGCTCTGGGGAAAGTGGGTTTTCTCTGTAGAATAGCGTAGCAGAGACTGTGAATAAAGTTATTTGCACAAAACACGAGCAGTTTCCAAGATACACGCGTTCGAACAGCAGCAAACAGAGGAAACTGTGTATCTGCTCTTCTGAACCGCTTGCTTTGGTGAAAGTGGGTTTTCTCTCTGTAGAATAGCGTAGCAGAGACAGTGAATAAAGTTATTTGCACAAAACACGAGCAGTATCCAAGATACACGCGTTCGAACAGCATCAAACAGAGGAAACTGTGTATCTGCTCTTCTGAACCGCTTGCTTTGGTGAAAGTGGGGTTTCTCTCTGTAGAATACCGTAGCAGAGACTGTGAATCAGGAGACTCGGTAGAGTCTCGCGCCAAGTAGTAGTTATATATATAGTACAGCGCGCGACTACTGAGGATACTTATCCCGAAGTGTAGCGGTTTTCGTCCGCTATAAAACTTTCACCTCGATTTATGGAAAAGTTACAGCTCCAAGGATTTATTTATAAATTTTGTATTTTTTCGTTGATTTTTCTGAATCGAATGAGCTAAGAATCAAGCGAATCGGTTCAGTCGTTCAAGAGATATGGATTTCTCCTGCTTATTCTTCTCGTGAAAACGGCAAGGCAAATTAAGATTCATCAGGGGAACTAATTCCTAAAAATGTGGTTTTCACTTTTCTCATACGAGATGGCAGCAAACGGGAATATCGTATTTACGTTACCGATCTATAATCTGTAATCTGTGTCATACCGACACATTGGTTAAGCCAGTTATGCCATGGCTGGTTATGTGATACAGTCCAATTTTATTATTTTATTTTATTCCAGATTCCATGCTTTTATTTAGTTAATAAAAGAGTATAGTGTCCTTGCCCCTGTCCCTGTAATCTTGTCATTATTAAGAATTATGAAGTGTCAAATGTGTTTGGTGAACGAGTGCTGATTTCCAATAATTAAAATTGTCAAGAGTGTAGCATATTTATCTTTAAAGCAATATTAGCAATTATTTATTTACAGTTCAAGGGAATGCTCGGTATTAATAATCAGTACTTGCTCAAACTAATTTCAGTACATTAGGTTTGCGCTCCGTCAGCTAGGTATTTGACAGTCAGGAATAATTTGTAAAGTGTTAAGTCCAATCATTTAAAATTTCAATATATTATAGCTATTGGGAATCTCTCTTTTGCTACTCTGAATCATTATTTGATTTAACGCTTCAGAATTATAATATATAAACCAAGCAGAATGCTCATAGGCAATCTAATTTAGTTGTATCATGATCATGACTGTCAAGTTCATCGCTCAAGGAACACTTCAGCTAAAGAATTAAATGAATTAAGCAAGCAATAATTATCAATCATGTGTCATTTAGCGACATACTAGCTATTGGTAATCAGTACTTATTTAACAAATTTTATTACATTAGATTATGCGCTCCCTGAGGTACGCATTTGGCTGTCAAGATACACCAATGTTAGAGTGCGTGTGAGGGTATAGCTTATCTAATTTGCAATTTAAATGCATCCTAGCTATTGGTAATTTTTCTTTTGCTAATGTGAATTTGTCAAGTGCAAAGTATATTATCTGAGGAATCTATATTCTCACATTCAGCTCAATTTCTTAGATCTCCTCCTATGTGCATGATTAAGTTATAAATACATTGTAACATTAAAGTTACATTATAACATAAACATGCACGTAGATGATGGTGCATATTTGAACAGAAATGGCACTTGACATTTTAATAAAATTTTACTTTTATATTTATTAATTAAACCATTGATAAATACTTAGAATTTTTATTGTCTTTATTGTTAAGCATTAACTAACAAAAAGGCATGAAATCCGTCGAAAAACATTAAACTGCAAAAAATTCGTCAAGTAGCAGTTTGATTTTCCCACAAAAATGAAACATTGATAAATAATTAAAAATTTTATTGCCTTTATTGTTAAGCATTAACTAACAAAAAGACATGAAATCCGTACAAAAACATTAAAATGTAAGAAAATGCGCCAAGTAGCAGTTGGATTTCCCCACAAAAATATAACAAATATAATATACAATGAAATATAACAAAAAAAAATAGATATCATACAAGAAAGCCAAGCTTTCATTCAAAGATATCTCGATTTAACTCGCATTAGCAATTAACAATAAATTAACAATAAATTACCGATTAACAATACAAAAAATCTTGGCGTGTGCGCGCTTCATTCGAGGCACTTGCTCCGGTAATATTACTAAAAAGCTTTTAAAGAAACATATACGCGATAAACTGAGAGAACCTCCTTCTTATCAATATCGAGGAAAATGATCTCCTTGTCAGTTATGTTGGAGGCAAAAATGGGATAACAAGGCCGCTGTATATAGTATATATGATTGAAAATGAAAGATTTATTAGGATTTACTCATATTGTAGTAAAGTCCGTGTTAGGTTCAACACCAGTACTACCGAACGAGTCGAAATTACTTTTTTTTACGTGGTTCGATATAACACCATAACAATCATCGGTAGTTCTAGTGTTAAATCAGTCTTCCATTGCCTTTTTACCTCACAATGAAGCGCGCACACGCCAAGATTTTTTGTATTGTTAATCGGTAATTTATTGTTAATTTATTGTTAATTGCTAATGCGAGTTAAATCGAGATATCTTTGAATGAAAGCTTGGCTTTCTTGTATGATATCTATTTTTTTTTGTTATATTTCATTGTATATTATATTTGTTATATTTTTGTGGGGAAATCCAACTGCTACTTGGCGCATTTTCTTACATTTTAATGTTTTTGTACGGATAAAGTTATTTGCACAAAACAAGAACAGTTTTCAAGAGAAACGCGTCCGCACAGCATAAAACAGAGGAAACTCTGTGTCTGCTCTTCTGAACCGCTTGCTTTGGTGAAAGTGGGTTTTCTCTATGTAGAATAACGTAGCAAAGACTGTGAATAAAGTTATTTGCACAAAACGCGAGCAGTTTCCAAGTTACACGCGTTCGAACAGCATGAAACAGAGGAAACTGTGTATCTGCTCTTCTGAACCGCTTGCTTTGTTGAAAGTGGGGTTTCTCTCTGTAGAATACCGTAGCAGAGACTGTGAATAAAGTTATTTGCACAAAACAAGAACAGTTTTCAAGAGAAACGCGTCCGCACAGCATAAAACAGAGGAAACTCTGTGTCTGCTCTTCTGAACCGCTTGCTTTGGTGAAAGTGGGTTTTCTCTCTGTAGAATAGCGTAGCAGAGACTGTGAATAAAGTTATTTGCACCAAACACGAACAGTTTTCAAGAGAAACGCGTCCGCACAGCATCAAACAGAGGAAACTCTGTGTCTGCTCTTCTGAACCGCTTGCTTTGGTGAAAGTGGGTTTTCTCTCTGTAGAATAGCGTAGCAGAGACTGTGAATAAAGTTATTTGCACAAAACACGAACAGTTTTCAAGAGAAACGCGTCCGCACAGCATCAAACAGAGGAAACTCTGTGTCTGCTCTTCTGAACCGCTTGCTGTGGTGAAAGTGGGTGTTCTCTCTGTAGAATAACGTAGCAAAGACTGTGAATAAAGTCATTTGCACAAAACGCGAGCAGTTTCCAAGTTACACGCGTTCGAACAGCATGAAACAGAGGAAACTGTGTATCTGCTCTTCTGAACCGCTTGCTTTGTTGAAAGTGGGGTTTCTCTCTGTAGAATACCGTAGCAGAGACTGTGAATAAAGTTATTTGCACAAAACAAGAACAGTTTTCAAGAGAAACGCGTCCGCACAGCATAAAACAGAGGAAACTCTGTGTCTGCTCTTCTGAACCGCTTGCTTTGGTGAAAGTGGGTTTTCTCTCTGTAGAATAGCGTAGCAGAGACTGTGAATAAAGTTATTTGCACAAAACACGAACAGTTTTCAAGAGAAACGCGTCCGCACAGCATCAAACAGAGGAAACTCTGTGTCTGCTCTTCTGAACCGCTTGCTGTGGTGAAAGTGGGTGTTCTCTCTGTAGAATAACGTAGGAAAGACTGTGAATAAAGTCATTTGCACAAAACACGAGCAGTTTCCAAGATAAACGCGCTCGAACAGCATCAAACAGAGGAAACTCTGTGTCTGCTCTTCTGAACCGCTTGCTGTGGTGAAAGTGGGTTTTCTCTATGTAGAATAACGTAGCAAAGACTGTGAATAAAGTTATTTGCACAAAACGCGAGCAGTTTCCAAGTTACACGCGTTCGAACAGCATGAAACAGAGGAAACTGTGTATCTGCTCTTCTGAACCGCTTGCTTTGTTGAAAGTGGGGTTTCTCTCTGTAGAATAGCGTAGCAGAGACTGTGAATAAAGTTATTTGCACAAAACAAGAACAGTTTTCAAGAGAAACGCGTCCGCACAGCATAAAACAGAGGAAACTCTGTGTCTGCTCTTCTGAACCGCTTGCTTTGGTGAAAGTGGGTTTTCTCTCTGTAGAATAGCGTAGCAGAGACTGTGAATAAAGTTATTTGCACAAAACAAGAACAGTTTTCAAGAGAAACGCGTCCGCACAGCATAAAACAGAGGAAACTCTGTGTCTGCTCTTCTGAACCGCTTGCTTTGGTGAAAGTGGGTTTTCTCTGTAGAATAGCGTAGCAGAGACTGTGAATAAAGTTATTTGCACAAAACACGAGCAGTTTCCAAGATACACGCGTTCGAACAGCAGCAAACAGACGAAACTGTGTATCTGCTCTTCTGAACCGCTTGCTTTGGTGAAAGTGGGTTTTCTCTCTATAGAATAACGTAGCAAAGACTGTGAATAAAGTTATTTGCACAAAACACGAGCAGTTTCCAAGTTAGACGCGTTCGAACAGCATTAAACAGAGGAAACTGTGTATCTGCTCTTCTGAACCGCTTGCTTTGTTGAAAGTGGGGTTTCTCTCTGTAGAATAGCGTAGCAGAGACTGTGAATAAAGTTATTTGCACAAAACACGAGCAGTTTCCAAGATAAACGCGTTCGAACAGCATTAAACAGAGGAAATTGTGTATCTGCTCTTCTGAACCGCTTGCTTTGGTGAAAGTGGGTTTTCTCTCTGTAGAATAGCGTAGCAGAGACTGTGAATAAAGTTATTTGCACAAAACACGAACAGTTTTCAAGAGAAACGCGTCCGCACAGCATCAAACAGAGGAAACTCTGTGTCTGCTCTTCTGAACCGCTTGCTGTGGTGAAAGTGGGTGTTCTCTCTGTAGAATAACGTAGCAAAGACTGTGAATAAAGTCATTTGCACAAAACACGAGCAGTTTCCAAGATAAACGCGCTCGAACAGCATCAAACAGAGGAAACTCTGTGTCTGCTCTTCTGAACCGCTTGCTGTGGTGAAAGTGGGTTTTCCCTATGTAGAATAACGTAGCAAAGACTGTGAATAAAGTTATTTGCACAAAACGCGAGCAGTTTCCAAGTTACACGCGTTCGAACAGCATCAAACAGAGGAAACTGTGTATCTGCTCTTCTGAACCGCTTGCTTTGTTGAAAGTGGGGTTTCTCTCTGTAGAATAGCGTAGCAGAGACTGTGAATAAAGTTATTTGCACAAAACACGAGCAGTTTCCAAGATAAACGCGTTCGAACAGCATTAAACAGAGGAAATAGTGTATCTGCTCTTCTGAACCGCTTCCTTGAGTGAAAGTGGGTTTTCTCTCCGTAGAATAACGTTGCAAAGACGGTGAATAAAGTTATTTGCACAAAACACGAACAGTTTCCAAGATAAACGCGTCCGCACAGCATCAAACAGAGGAAACTCTGTGTATGCTCTTCTGAACCGCTTGCTTTGGTGAAAGTGGGTTTTCTCTCTGTAGAATAGCGTAGCAGAGACTGTGAATAAAGTTATTTGCACAAAACAAGAACAGTTTTCAAGAGAAACGCGTCCGCAGAGCATCAAACAGAGGAAACTGTGTATCTGCTCTTCTGAACCGCTTGCTTTGGTGAAAGTGGGTTTTCTCTCTATAGAATAACGTAGCAAAGACTGTGAATAAAGTTATTTGCACAAAACGCGAGCAGTTTCCAAGTTAGACGCGTTCGAACAGCATTAAACAGAGGAAACTGTGTATCTGCTCTTCTGAACCGCTTGCTTTGGTGAAAGTGGGTTTTATCTCTGTAGAATAACGTAGCAAAGACTGTGAATAAAGTTATTTGCACAAAACACGAGCAGTTTCCAAGTTAGACGCGTCCGCACAGCATCAAACAGAGGAAACTCTGTGTCTGCTCTTCTGAACAGCTCGCTTTGGTGAAAGTGGGTTTTCTCTCTATAGAATAACGTAGCAAAGACTGTGAATAAAGTTATTTGCACAAAACACGAGCAGTTTCCAAGTTAGACGCGTTCGAACAGCATTAAACAGAGGAAACTGTGTATCTGCTCTTCTGAACCGCTTGCTTTGGTGAAAGTGGGTTTTATCTCTGTAGAATAACGTAGCAAAGACTGTGAATAAAGTTATTTGCACAAAACACGAGCAGTTTCCAAGTTAGACGCGTTCGAACAGCATGAAACAGAGGAAACTGTGTATCTGCTCCTCTGAACCGCTAGCTTTGGTGAAAGTGGGTTTTCTCTCTGTAGAATAACGTAGCAAAGACTGTGAATAAAGTTATTTGCACGAAACACGAACAGTTTTCAAGAGAAACGCGTCCGCACAGCATCAAACAGAGGAAACTCTGTGTCTGCTCTTCTGAACCGCTTGCTGTGGTGAAAGTGGGTTTTCTCTATGTAGAATAACGTAGCAAAGACTGTGAATAAAGTCATTTGCACAAAACACGAGCAGTTTCCAAGATTCACGCGTTCGAACAGCATCAAACAGAGGAAACTGTGTATCTGCTCTTCGGAACCGCTTGCTTTGGTGAAAGTGGGTGTTCTCTCTGTAGAATAACGTAGCAAAGACTGTGAATAAAGTCATTAGCACAAAACACGAGCAGTTTCCAAGATAAACGCGCTCGAACAGCATCAAACAGAGGAAACTCTGTGTCTGCTCTTCTGAACCGCTTGCTTGGGTGAAAGTGGGTTTTCTCTCTATAGAATAACGTAGCAAAGACTGTGAATAAAGTTATTTGCACAAAACACGAGCAGTTTCCAAGTTAGACGCGTCCGCACAGCATCAAACAGAGGAAACTCTGTGTCTGCTCTTCTGAACCGCTTGCTGTGGTGAAAGTGGGTTTTCTCTCTGTAGAATAACGTAGCAAAGACTGTGAATAAAGTCATTTGCACAAAACACGAGCAGTTTCCAAGATAAACGCGCTCGAACAGCATCAAACAGAGGAAACTCTGTGTCTGCTCTTCTGAACCGCTTGCTGTGGTGAAAGTGGGTTTTCTCTCTATAGAATAACGTAGCAAAGACTGTGAATAAAGTTATTTGCACAAAACACGAGCAGTTTCCAAGTTAGACGCGTTCGAACAGCATGAAACAGAGGAAACTGTGTATCTGCTCCTCTAAACCGCTAGCTTTGGTGAAAGTGGGTTTTCTCTCTGTAGAATAACGTAGCAAAGACTGTGAATAAAGTTATTTGCACGAAACACGAACAGTTTTCAAGAGAAACGCGTCCGCACAGCATCAAACAGAGGAAACTCTGTGTCTGCTCTTCTGAACCGCTTGCTGTGGTGAAAGTGGGTTTTCTCTCTGTAGAATAACGTAGCAAAGACTGTGAATAAAGTTATTTGCACGAAACACGAACAGTTTTCAAGAGAAACGCGTCCGCACAGCATCAAACAGAGGAAACTCTGTGTCTGCTCTTCTGAACCGCTTGCTTTGGTGAAAGTGGGTTTTCTCTTTGTAGAATAACGTTGCAAAGACGGTGAATAAAGTTATTTGCACAAAACACGAGCAGTTTCCAAGATAAACGCGTTCGAACAGCATGAAACAGAGGAAACTGTGTATCTGCTCCTCTGAACCGCTAGCTTTGGTGAAAGTGGGTTTTCTCTTTGTAGAATAACGTTGCAAAGACGGTGAATAAAGTTATTTGCACAAAACACGAGCAGTTTCCAAGTTAGACGCGTTCGAACAGCATGAAACAGAGGAAACTGTGTATCTGCTCCTCTGAACCGCTAGCTTTGGTGAAAGTGGGTTTTCTCTTTGTAGAATAACGTTGCAAAGACGGTGAATAAAGTTATTTGCACAAAACACGAGCAGTTTCCAAGTTAGACGCGTTCGAACAGCATGAAACAGAGGAAACTGTGTATCTGCTCCTCTGAACCGCTAGCTTTGGTGAAAGTGGGTTTTCTCTCTGTAGAATAACGTAGCAAAGACTGTGAATAAAGTTATTTGCACAAAACACGAGCAGTTTCCAAGATAAACGCGTTCGAACAGCATTAAACAGAGGAAACTGTGTATCTGCTCTTCTGAACCGCTTCCTTGAGTGAAAGTGGGTTTTCTCTCCGTAGAATAACGTTGCAAAGACGGTGAATAAAGTTATTTGCACAAAACACGAACAGTTTCCAAGATAAACGCGTCCGCACAGCATCAAACAGAGGAAACTCTGTGTCTGCTCTTCTGAACCGCTTGCTTTGGTGAAAGTGGGTTTTCTCTCTGTAGAATAGCGTAGCAGAGACTGTGAATAAAGTTATTTGCACAAAACAAGAACAGTTTTCAAGAGAAACGCGTCCGCAGAGCATCAAACAGAGGAAACTGTGTATCTGCTCTTCTGAACCGCTTGCTTTGGTGAAAGTGGGTTTTCTCTCTATAGAATAACGTAGCAAAGACTGTGAATAAACTTATTTGCACAAAACGCGAGCAGTTTCCAAGTTAGACGCGTTCGAACAGCATTAAACAGAGGAAACTGTGTATCTGCTCTTCTGAACCGCTTGCTTTGGTGAAAGTGGGTTTTATCTCTGTAGAATAACGTAGCAAAGACTGTGAATAAAGTTATTTGCACAAAACACGAGCAGTTTCCAAGTTAGACGCGTCCGCACAGCATCAAACAGAGGAAACTCTGTGTCTGCTCTTCTGAACCGCTCGCTTTGGTGAAAGTGGGTTTTCTCTCTATAGAATAACGTAGCAAAGACTGTGAATAAAGTTATTTGCACAAAACACGAGCAGTTTCCAAGTTAGACGCGTTCGAACAGCATGAAACAGAGGAAACTGTGTATCTGCTCCTCTGAACCGCTAGCTTTGGTGAAAGTGGGTTTTCTCTCTGTAGAATAACGTAGCAAAGACTGTGAATAAAGTTATTTGCACAAAACACGAGCAGTTTCCAAGATAAACGCGTTCGAACAGCATTAAACAGAGGAAACTGTGTATCTGCTCTTCTGAACCGCTTCCTTGAGTGAAAGTGGGTTTTCTCTCCGTAGAATAACGTTGCAAAGACGGTGAATAAAGTTCTTTGCACAAAACACGAACAGTTTCCAAGATAAACGCGTCCACACAGCATCAAACAGAGGAAACTCTGTGTCTGCTCTTCTGAACCGCTTGCTTTGGTGAAAGTGGGTTTTCTCTCTGTAGAATAGCGTAGCAGAGACTGTGAATAAAGTTATTTGCACAAAACAAGAACAGTTTTCAAGAGAAACGCGTCCGCAGAGCATCAAACAGAGGAAACTGTGTATCTGCTCTTCTGAACCGCTTGCTTTGGTGAAAGTGGGTTTTCTCTCTATAGAATAACGTAGCAAAGACTGTGAATAAAGTTATTTGCACAAAACGCGAGCAGTTTCCAAGTTAGACGCGTTCGAACAGCATTAAACAGAGGAAACTGTGTATCTGCTCTTCTGAACCGCTTGCTTTGGTGAAAGTGGGTTTTATCTCTGTAGAATAACGTAGCAAAGACTGTGAATAAAGTTATTTGCACAAAACACGAGCAGTTTCCAAGTTAGACGCGTCCGCACAGCATCAAACAGAGGAAACTCTGTGTCTGCTCTTCTGAACAGCTCGCTTTGGTGAAAGTGGGTTTTCTCTCTATAGAATAACGTAGCAAAGACTGTGAATAAAGTTATTTGCACAAAACACGAGCAGTTTCCAAGTTACACGCGTTCGAACAGCATGAAACAGAGGAAACTGTGTATCTGCTCTTCTGAACCGCTCGCTTTGTTGAAAGTGGGTTTTCTCTATGTAGAATAACGTAGCAAAGACAGTGAATAAAGTTATTTGCACAAAACACGAACTGTTTCCAAGATAAACGCTGCCGAACAGCATTAAACAGAGGAAACTGTGTATCTGCTCTTCTGAACCGCTTCCTTGAGTGAAAGTGGGTTTTCTCTCCGTAGAATAACGTTGCAAAGACGGTGAATAAAGTTATTTGCACAAAACACGAACAGTTTCCAAGATAAACGCGTCCGCACAGCATCAAACAGAGGAAACTCTGTGTCTGCTCTTCTGAACCGCTTGCTTTGGTGAAAGTGGGTTTTCTCTTTGTAGAATAACGTTGCAAAGACGGTGAATAAAGTTATTTGCACAAAACACGAGCAGTTTCCAAGATAAACGCGTTCGAACAGCATGAAACAGAGGAAACTGTGTATCTGCTCTTCTGAACCGCTTCCTTGAGTGAAAGTGGGTTTTCTCTCCGTAGAATAACGTTGCAAAGACGGTGAATAAAGTTCTTTGCACAAAACACGAACAGTTTCCAAGATAAACGCGTCCACACAGCATCAAACAGAGGAAACTCTGTGTCTGCTCTTCTGAACCGCTTGCTTTGGTGAAAGTGGGTTTTCTCTCTGTAGAATAGCGTAGCAGAGACTGTGAATAAAGTTATTTGCACAAAACACGAACAGTTTTCAAGAGAAACGCGTCCGCACAGCATCAAACAGAGGAAACTCTGTGTCTGCTCTTCTGAACCGCTTGCTGTGGTGAAAGTGGGTTTTCTCTATGTAGAATAACGTAGCAAAGACTGTGAATAAAGTCATTTGCACAAAACACGAGCAGTTTCCAAGATTCACGCGTTCGAACAGCATCAAACAGAGGAAACTGTGTATCTGCTCTTCGGAACCGCTTGCTTTGGTGAAAGTGGGTGTTCTCTCTGTAGAATAACGTAGCAAAGACTGTGAATAAAGTCATTAGCACAAAACACGAGCAGTTTCCAAGATAAACGCGCTCGAACAGCATCAAACAGAGGAAACTCTGTGTCTGCTCTTCTGAACCGCTTGCTTGGGTGAAAGTGGGTTTTCTCTCTATAGAATAACGTAGCAAAGACTGTGAATAAAGTTATTTGCACAAAACACGAGCAGTTTCCAAGTTAGACGCGTCCGCACAGCATCAAACAGAGGAAACTCTGTGTCTGCTCTTCTGAACCGCTTGCTGTGGTGAAAGTGGGTTTTCTCTCTGTAGAATAACGTAGCAAAGACTGTGAATAAAGTCATTTGCACAAAACACGAGCAGTTTCCAAGATAAACGCGCTCGAACAGCATCAAACAGAGGAAACTCTGTGTCTGCTCTTCTGAACCGCTTGCTGTGGTGAAAGTGGGTTTTCTCTATGTAGAATAACGTCGCAAAGACTGTGAATAAAGTTATTTGCACAAAACACGAACAGTTTTCAAGAGAAACGCGTCCGCACAGCATCAAACAGAGGAAACTCTGTGTCTGCTCTTCTGAACCGCTTGCTTTGGTGAAAGTGGGTTTTCTCTCTGTAGAATAGTGTAGCAGAGACTGTGAATAAAGTTATTTGCACAAAACACGAGCAGTTTCCAAGATTCACGCGTTCGAACAGCATCAAACAGAGGAAACTGTGTATCTGCTCTTCGGAACCGCTTGCTTTGGTGAAAGTGGGTGTTCTCTCTGTAGACTAACGTAGCAAAGACTGTGAATAAAGTTATTTGCACAAAACGCGAGCAGTTTCCAAGTTACACGCGTTCGAACAGCATGAAACAGAGGAAACTGTGTATCTGCTCTTCTGAACCGCTCGCTTTGTTGAAAGTGGGTTTTCTCTATGTAGAATAACGTAGCAAAGACAGTGAATAAAGTTATTTGCACAAAACACGAACTGTTTCCAAGATAAACGCTGCCGAACAGCATTAAACAGAGGAAACTGTGTATCTGCTCTTCTGAACCGCTTCCTTGAGTGAAAGTGGGTTTTCTCTCCGTAGAATAACGTTGCAAAGACGGTGAATAAAGTTATTTGCACAAAACACGAACAGTTTCCAAGATAAACGCGTCCGCACAGCATCAAACAGAGGAAACTCTGTGTCTGCTCTTCTGAACCGCTTGCTTTGGTGAAAGTGGGTTTTCTCTTTGTAGAATAACGTTGCAAAGACGGTGAATAAAGTTATTTGCACAAAACACGAGCAGTTTCCAAGATAAACGCGTTCGAACAGCATGAAACAGAGGAAACTGTGTATCTGCTCCTCTGAACCGCTAGCATTGGTGAAAGTGGGTTTTCTCTTTGTAGAATAACGTTGCAAAGACGGTGAATAAAGTTATTTGCACAAAACACGAGCAGTTTCCAAGTTAGACGCGTTCGAACAGCATGAAACAGAGGAAACTGTGTATCTGCTCCTCTGAACCGCTAGCTTTGGTGAAAGTGGGTTTTCTCTTTGTAGAATAACGTTGCAAAGACGGTGAATAAAGTTATTTGCACAAAACACGAGCAGTTTCCAAGTTAGACGCGTCCGCACAGCATCAAACAGAGGAAACTCTGTGTCTGCTCTTCTGAACCGCTCGCTTTGGTGAAAGTGGGTTTTCTCTCTATAGAATAACGTAGCAAAGACTGTGAATAAAGTTATTTGCACAAAACACGAGCAGTTTCCAAGTTAGACGCGTTCGAACAGCATTAAACAGAGGAAACTGTGTATCTGCTCTTCTGAACCGCTTGCTTTGGTGAAAGTGGGTTTTATCTCTGTAGAATAACGTAGCAAAGACTGTGAATAAAGTTATTTGCACAAAACACGAGCAGTTTCCAAGTTAGACGCGTTCGAACAGCATGAAACAGAGGAAACTGTGTATCTGCTCCTCTGAACCGCTAGCTTTGGTGAAAGTGGGTTTTCTCTCTGTAGAATAACGTAGCAAAGACTGTGAATAAAGTTATTTGCACAAAACACGAACAGTTTTCAAGAGAAACGCGTCCGCACAGCATCAAACAGAGGAAACTCTGTGTCTGCTCTTCTGAACCGCTTGCTGTGGTGAAAGTGGGTTTTCTCTATGTAGAATAACGTAGCAAAGACTGTGAATAAAGTCATTTGCACAAAACACGAGCAGTTTCCAAGATTCACGCGTTCGAACAGCATGAAACAGAGGAAACTGTGTATCTGCTCCTCTGAACCGCTAGCTTTGGTGAAAGTGGGTTTTCTCTCTGTAGAATAACGTAGCAAAGACTGTGAATAAAGTCATTTGCACAAAACACGAGCAGTTTCCAAGATAAACGCGCTCGAACAGCATCAAACAGAGGAAACTCTGTGTCTGCTCTTCTGAACCGCTTGCTTTGGTGAAAGTGGGTTTTCTCTCTATAGAATAACGTAGCAAAGACTGTGAATAAAGTTATTTGCACAAAACACGAACAGTTTTCAACAGAAACGCGTCCGCACAGCATCAAACAGAGGAAATTCTGTGTCTGCTCTTCTGAACCGCTTGCTGTGGTGAAAGTGGGTTTTCTCTCTGTAGAATAACGTAGCAAAGACTGTGAATAAAGTTATTTGCACAAAACACGAACAGTTTCCAAGATAAACGCGTCCGCACAGCATCAAACAGAGGAAACTCTGTGTCTGCTCTTCTGAACCGCTTGCTTTGGTGAAAGTGGGTTTTCTCTTTGTAGAATAACGTTGCAAAGACGGTGAATAAAGTTATTTGCACAAAACACGAGCAGTTTCCAAGATAAACGCGTTCGAACAGCATCAAACAGAGGAAACTGTGTATCTGCTCCTCTGAACCGCTAGCTTTGGTGAAAGTGGGTTTTCTCTCTGTAGAATAACGTAGCAAAGACTGTGAATAAAGTTATTTGCACAAAACACGAGCAGTTTCCAAGATAAACGCGTTCGAACAGCATTAAACAGAGGAAACTGTGTATCTGCTCTTCTGAACCGCTTCCTTGAGTGAAAGTGGGTTTTCTCTCCGTAGAATAACGTTGCAAAGACGGTGAATAAAGTTATTTGCACAAAACACGAACAGTTTCCAAGATAAACGCGTCCGCACAGCATCAAACAGAGGAAACTCTGTGTCTGCTCTTCTGAACCGCTTGCTTTGGTGAAAGTGGGTTTTCTCTCTGTAGAATAGCGTAGCAGAGACTGTGAATAAAGTTATTTGCACAAAACAAGAACAGTTTTCAAGAGAAACGCGTCCGCAGAGCATCAAACAGAGGAAACTGTGTATCTGCTCTTCTGAACCGCTTGCTTTGGTGAAAGTGGGTTTTCTCTCTATAGAATAACGTAGCAAAGACTGTGAATAAAGTTATTTGCACAAAACGCGAGCAGTTTCCAAGTTAGACGCGTTCGAACAGCATTAAACAGAGGAAACTGTGTATCTGCTCTTCTGAACCGCTTGCTTTGGTGAAAGTGGGTTTTATCTCTGTAGAATAACGTAGCAAAGACTGTGAATAAAGTTATTTGCACAAAACACGAGCAGTTTCCAAGTTAGACGCGTCCGCACAGCATCAAACAGAGGAAACTCTGTGTCTGCTCTTCTGAACCGCTCGCTTTGGTGAAAGTGGGTTTTCTCTCTATAGAATAACGTAGCAAAGACTGTGAATAAAGTTATTTGCACAAAACACGAGCAGTTTCCAAGTTAGACGCGTTCGAACAGCATTAAACAGAGGAAACTGTGTATCTGCTCTTCTGAACCGCTTGCTTTGGTGAAAGTGGGTTTTATCTCTGTAGAATAACGTAGCAAAGACTGTGAATAAAGTTATTTGCACAAAACACGAGCAGTTTCCAAGTTAGACGCGTTCGAACAGCATGAAACAGAGGAAACTGTGTATCTGCTCCTCTGAACCGCTAGCTTTGGTGAAAGTGGGTTTTCTCTCTGTAGAATAACGTAGCAAAGACTGTGAATAAAGTTATTTGCACAAAACACGAACAGTTTTCAAGAGAAACGCGTCCGCACAGCATCAAACAGAGGAAACTGTGTATGTTCTCTTCTGAACCGCTTGCTTTGTTGAAAGTGGGTTTTCTCTATGTAGAATAACGTAGCAAGGACTGAGAATAAAGTTATTTGCACAAAACACGAGCAGTTTCCAAGATACACGCGTTCGAACAGCATCAAACAGAGGAAACTGTGTATGTTCTCTTCTGAACCGCTTGCTTTGGTGAAAGTGGGTTTTCTCTCTGTAGAATAACATAGCAAAGACTGTGAATAAAGTTATTTGCACAAAACACGAGCAGTTTCCAAGATACACGCGTTCGAACAGCATCAAACAGAGGAAACTGTGTATCTTCTCTTCTGAACCGCTTGCTTTGGTGAAAGTGGGTTTTCTCTCTGTAGAATAACGTAGTGATATAAATTTATATGTCCAATCAACGATTCGAAGGCTTGTGAGTTGATTGAGACTAGTTTGTAGGAACGTATTTTTAATATTTTCAAATAGAAATAAAAATAATGTTATAAATTTATAGGCTCAATCAACGATTCGAAGGCTTGTGAGTTGATTGAGACTAGTTTGTAGGAACGCATTTTTAGTATTTTTAAATAGAAAAAAATAGTGTTATAAATTAATAGGTTTAATCAACCTTTCGAAGGCTTGCAAGCTGACTGAGACTAGCTTGTGAGAACGTATTTTTAATCTTTTCAAATACGAAGGAGGAAAGGAGAAAAAAAAATATAGGGTGAAGTCCCTGGGACGTAACAGTAGCAAAGACTGTGAATAAAGTTGTTACATATTCATCCTCATCGGACTACTTTTCTTAGCCTTGTGTCACACGTAGATTCAATAATTTTAACTCGCTAGTCTCCTACATAGTTTTTCCATGCGTATTTTTCGAGCCTTAAAACTGTGACTTCGACTCTTTCGTTCCGTCTTATCTCAAAAACACAATCCTTCGTTAGGGATCATCACAGCGTGCTCTTAACGAACTCTGCAGCTGTGCACTTAGTGCATCTCATAAATTCTTAGAACTCCAGCGTAGTCTCAGACTTCTGGCGTCTCTATCCCTACCTATGCCCCTTTTCACTGGATTTTTCGGGTATATAAACCCTTAATTTCTGGAGCAAAGGGGGAATCAGTTCCGAACTCTCATCGACGGCGAAGCTCTGTCAATCGGACCAGCGAAGAACACCGTAGTAGATCGAGCACTAGTCTCCTTCGAAGCAGTCACAATTACCGTACGTACATCGTGTCTCATCGCGATCGTTAGGCAAGTCACAGTTCTTTCGTTAGTTTTCCCCCGTTCAAATCGTAACGTAAAACGAACTCATATAATTTTGTAACAACATCTCAAAACCACAGAAACTCTCATTGTATATTTTGTGTTTGTATTATTTGTTCATTCAGAATATATTACATTATTCTAGTTTTCATTAAGAAACCATTTGTGTCATCATTACTGAATTCCTGTTTGGTCAACCTTGTTTCAAATAAGCATAACAAGGAAAAGAATAACAAAAGATCCCACGAGGATACATCTTTACCGCTCGAGGTGTATCCGGCGAGCCATAGTAAGGTTTAACGATCTTAGAGCATATTTTAGGACTCGCGAAGCCTGGCTCGTAACAAATTGGTGACAGCGGTGGGATACTCAGATTTTATCAGTTCACAAACTGCCTAGTAAAGTTGTTTTTCTCCTTGCGCTTAGTTGAATTACATTATTAGAATGGCTAAACAGGAGTCTGATATTAATGTTCTTATGCAAGAGTTGAAACTCAAGTCAACCATTCAGAAATTTGTTCAAGATATTCCTAATTTCGATGGAAAAAGAAATGAACTTAAATATTTTGTTCAATGTGTTGAGGACGGTGCAGATGGTTTGCCGTCGGCGTTAGAAACAAAATATTTAAGCGCTGTAATTAAAAAGTTAAAAGGTACCGCTAGAGAGAGCGTGGATGGTGAGACGTTCACAAGCATGAATGCTTTGTTACACCATTTAAAGAAATGTTTTGCCCCGGGTAGAAGTCTGTGGTCTTTTCAAGACGAAATTACGCGATTACGGATCTACCGGGATAAAAGTGTACAAGATTACATAGACAGAACGCGTCACGTAACGCATAATGCTCGCGCGGCAGTGAATCAAGAATATGAAGAGGAACATAGAGCAGCTGCATTAAAGTTTTTGGAACGCGGTGTAATTGATAAATTTATATACGGGTTACCGGAACGGTACTTGTCGCGAGTGAACCCGAAGAATTATAAGAAGATAGAAGAAGCGTTTGAAGAGGTCATGGAGATCACTCGAGGATGGAGTGAGCATAATCGGAGCTCGAATGGTTACCGTTATCGAAATAACGACGGGCCCCGACACTTTAACAACCAGCGACCATTCAATCCGAACTGGAGCCGACACCATGGATCCCAAACGGAGACTACATCTGGTGTGGAGGAAAACCCACGGGGTTACGGCAAACCGACCGCCTTCGCTGTAGAGCGTGGCAGACCAAGGACCCCGGGTGTCATAAATTTCCCCCATCAGCAGTTTCAACAACAGCATCCAAGGCAACCAAAAAGGGTCGAAAGGTATCAGAACCACGAGAGCTGTAAGTGCTGCAATTGCATGCACAAAAGCTGCGATGGCAATTATCATAATTTTAAGAACCAACCAAATTTTGCCCAGATGAGTAATAACTATGCTCAGCCTGGTAGTTCGTACGCTCAGCCGAGCAACGATATTAAGTCAAAAAATTCGCAGCATTTAAACTTCGATCGCGTTCACCGTGTTGGCGATCAGGTGAACGGAAGCGAACAAACTCGCCAGCAACATGTACGATTCCAAGAGAATCCCCAAAGAAAGCAGTAATTAAGGAAGCCCCGATTCCAAAAATTCGTGTAAAAGTACCGGAATTAAAAGGAGGGCTTGGAGAATTTTTAGTAGACGGAGGAGCGTCCGTAAATTTAATAACGTTTGAAGCTTTGAATTTACAAGAAGTAAGGATTCATAAAGAAGAAATTGAAGTAACTGGAGTTGCATCTATTCCAATTCTCACAACGGGAACCGTAACTCTTCACATCAATGAGACACCTTGTCTATTCTATGTGATAAAGAATCTTCAATTGCCAGCCAGTGGTTTACTCGGTAGCGCCTATCTATTACAAGAAGAGGCTGAAATTTCGTATTTCCATAAAACCCTCGTAATTAGAGATAGACCGACAAAACCCATAGGGTTCATAAATTATCGAAGCCCAGAGGAACAAGAAAATCAATCTACGAAGAAGCAACATTTGATACCGGCACGAAGCAGTCAGTGCATTACAGTTCGGTTAGCGAACACAACTCTCCGCGAAGGTTATTTACCACGAATAAAAACTCAAGACGACGTTTATATCGGAGAAGCAGCAGTTTCCAACAACAATGGCACTTGCCACGTAATGGCAACTAACACAAGTGACCAAGATGTTCGATTTGATTTACCACCTCAAGAAATTTATCCGTACGATTTTATTAGTTCATCCGAAGAAGATTATTACATGAAGAATTCTGGACATAAGTTTATATCACCTCAAGAACGAGTCAAGGAAATTAAAAAGACCCTTGATATGGACCACATGAATAGTGAAGAAAGGCAACATGTGCTACAACTCGTGCAAGAATACTCGGACAGGTTCTTTCTACCTGGAGACAATTTGGGAAAGGCACCCAACTTCCAACACTCCATTCACACTACGGACAATATACCCATAAATACCCGGCAGTACAGGTATCCGCCAGTGCATCAAAAAGAGATCGACGATCAGGTAAAGGCTTTGCTTAAAGAAGGAATAATTAAACCTTCCAGTTCTCCTTACAATTCACCTTTATGGATAGTACCAAAGAAACCAGATGCCCAAGGTAACAAGCGTTGGCGTATGGTTATAGATTTCAGAGCTCTTAATAACAAAACAGTTAGTGATAAATTCCCGTTACCACAAATAACCGAAATTTTAGATAGATTAGGAGGAGCTAAATATTTTTCAGTGTTCGACTTAGCTAATGGTTTTCATCAAATAGAAATGAATCCGCAAGATCGTTCAAAAACAGCATTTACTACTCCCACTGGTCATTATGAATTTGCTCGCATGCCTTTTGGTTTGAAAAATGCACCACCTACTTTCCAACGTCTTATGAATCAAGTTTTAACCGGATTACAAGGAACTGAATTGTTTGTATACCTTGATGATATTGTTGTTTATTCTTCATCTTTGAGAGAACATGAAATTAAAATTCGAAAATTAATGAATAGATTGCGTGAAAATGGATTAACTTTACAAACCAGTAAATGTCAATTTCTCCGTAAGGAAGTTGGTTATTTAGGACACATTATTTCTGAACAAGGCGTTAGACCAGATCCGAAAAAGTTAGAATCTGTCGAAAAATTCCCAGTACCAACTAATCAAAAATGTATTCGTCAATTTCTTGGATTAGCAGGTTATTACCGACGTTTTATTGAAAATTTTACTACAAAAGCTAAACCATTAGTAGGTTTATTAGGAAAAGGAATTAGATTTGTTTGGAATGAAGAACAACAACTGAGTTTTGATCAATTGCGCAAAGAGCTTTGTCAACAACCAATTTTACAATATCCTGACTTTTCAAAACCTTTCGTTATTACCACTGACGCATCCGAATTCGCAGTAGGAGCAATTCTTAGTCAAGGCGAAATAGGAAAAGATTTACCAATTGCATATGCTTCACGTACGCTAAATAAAGCTGAGAAAAATTATTCAGCTGTTGAAAAAGAATGTCTCGCTATGGTATATGCAGTACAACATTTTCGACCTTACGTATATGGCACTAAATTTACTTTGGTCACCGATCATAGACCGTTAGTTTGGTTACACTCAGTTAAAGATCCTACCTCTCGTTTAATGAAATGGAGATTAAGACTTCTAGAATTTGAATATGATGTAGTTTATAAAGCAGGAAAGATCAATCAAAATGCAGATGCTTTGTCTAGAAACCCAGTTCATTGTTTGCCGTTGATCCCTAAAGATGATGATCCAGATTTCAAGATACAAATTCCTAAAGCTCCAGCAAACCCTGAAGGTATTGGTAGTCGTATTAAACAGTTAACACGTGACAGGCAAAAGAGACCTTTAGTCAGACACTCAGAAAGTGAATCAGATGGAAGCAATTCAGACAACGACCGTCCTCGTAGATACCCTTTTAAGCCAAGTTTTCTTCCCAGCACGGAGAATTTCCGCCCAAATCCTCGTCTTTCAGATCCTATACATCCATCTGGTAGTAATATCCTTCCCGGCGACCTGATGTCCTTCAATGAAGCGCCCAGTAATTCTACGCCCATTCCTGCACAGAGTCTAGACGACACAGAGATTTACAATCGTTCCGCCAACACTTCACGATCCACTTCTTTACCCTTAGATGACACAGACCAGACTGTTCTTTTACCTGAACCCCTTGTACCCATGCAGGCTGCCTCACATAACTTAAACCCTCAAATTGCATCCCCCAGAATTTCGGATACTCTCCCTGACTTTAAAGAACATACCCTCTCAACCGATAGAAATAGCGATAGTGAGGACACGGAAGGTTTCCAGATGACCTTTTCCCCAACTCCTCTTTTGTCCCGCAAAGCAAACTTTGTTCACTTTATCTCAGCCGACTGTAATTCAAACACTCCAATCACTAAATCCTTAGAAGAAATGGACTATTTAGATATCGAATCCATTAGGAGTCAGTCCCCTTCTAAGAATCAGGTCTTGATCTCTGACAGGAATAATAGGAGGATTGTGAGTGTGATCGCCACCAAACATTTTTATGATCAATTAAGTAAAGAGAAATTACTGAAAGGTTTAGAAGTTTTACGTAGTACTCTCAAAAAGTCGAAAATTTATTCGTTTAGGATCTCCGCAGTAGGAGATGGTCATGATCATATCCCACATAAAGAATTTGGAGAACTTGTGAGGAAAGTGTTCCAACACTCCAATGTTAACATCGTTATTTGTACGTCTAATGTTATTGTTCCACCCACTGAAAATAGACAATTAATAATTGAAGAAGCTCATAGTAGTTTGTTAGGAGGACACAAAGGTGTCACTAAAACTTATAATCGTTTGCGACCACACTATTCTTGGCCTGAAATGAAAACTGATATACAAAATTTTATTCGTACTTGTACTAGTTGCCAAGAACAGAAGTTAGTTAGATTGAAAACCTGCCAACCAATGCTTATTACTGACACACCATCTGAACCCTTTGAAAAGATTTCTTTAGATACAGTTGGGCCTTTGCCGATATCACACAATGGAAATAAACATATTCTTACTATGCAAGATAATTTAACTAAATATTGCCTAGCGGTACCAATTCCTGATATCCGTGCAACAACAATAGCAGATGCCTTTGCTCGTAATTTCATCGCCATATATGGAGCGCCTAAAGCAATTCTTACTGATAGAGGAAGTAGTTTTATTGGAAAAATCCTTACTCAATTAGCAGAAATATTCAAAATTAAGAAGGTAACAACGTCAGGTTACAGACCACAAACTAATGGTTCACTAGAAAGAAGTCATATTGTCTTAACAGAATATTTAAAGCATTACATGGATTCGTACGAAGAATGGGAAAGTTTATTACCATTTGCAATGTTTTCATACAACACGTCAGTTCACGAAGCTACCGGTTTCACCCCATACGAGTTAATTTTTGGAAGATTACCAAGACTACCATCAGCATTTCCGAAAGGAGAGAGTTTACGAACATATGATTCCTATCTGATAAATCTGATTAAACAAATGGAAACTATGAGAAATGAAGCTACAGATACTTTAATTAAAAACAAATGTCGTTGAAAACAGTATTATGATAGATGTGCAAATCCTGTCAATTTCAAACCTGGAGATTTTGTTTATGCTCTGAAGGAACGTCGTCTTAACAAATTTGATCCTCATTACGTTGGATCATTCAAAATCATTAATGTCACTGATTTAAATAATATAGTTTTGCAAACGTCAGAAAATAAAATATTAACAAAACATGCTGACAAGTTGAAAGCAGCTCGCGCGTAGAAAGGAAAGGATCACTCGTTTTAAACAGGTAACAATAATATACAAAATTGGAGATTGATAGAAACTAAGTAGCATCCTGCATTTTCTCTGCCACATTCGACTAGATGATTATCTGCATAAACCATAGGTAAGACAGCCGTAGATTTAAGTTTGCGAAAATGTATCTATCCGAACCATCATAATCTGTAAAACCATTGTAATATCTTGTATTTTAGCAATTAAGTACACTTCACTACACACTACATTGCGTTTCAAACATGCCCCACATATTCTCACCTACTGTTAAAAGAAAATTCGTCCGATTTCTTTTATGAAGCATCACGATTTGCGCGATGTTCAATCTAAGGGGGGAGGTGTTACATATTCATCCTCATCGGACTACTTTTCTTAGCCTTGTGTCACACGTAGATTCAATAATTTTAACTCGCTAGTCTCCTACATAGTTTTTCCATGCGTATTTTTCGAGCCTTAAAACTGTGACTTCGACTCTTTCGTTCCGTCTTATCTCAAAAACACAATCCTTCGTTAGGGATCATCACAGCGTGCTCTTAACGAACTCTGCAGCTGTGCACTTAGTGCATCTCATAAATTCTTAGAACTCCAGCGTAGTCTCAGACTTCTGGCGTCTCTATCCCTACCTATGCCCCTTTTCACTGGATTTTTCGGGTATATAAACCCTTAATTTCTGGAGCAAAGGGGGAATCAGTTCCGAACTCTCATCGACGGCGAAGCTCTGTCAATCGGACCAGCGAAGAACACCGTAGTAGATCGAGCACTAGTCTCCTTCGAAGCAGTCACAATTACCGTACGTACATCGTGTCTCATCGCGATCGTTAGGCAAGTCACAGTTCTTTCGTTAGTTTTCCCCCGTTCAAATCGTAACGTAAAACGAACTCATATAATTTTGTAACAACATCTCAAAACCACAGAAACTCTCATTGTATATTTTGTGTTTGTATTATTTGTTCATTCAGAATATATTACATTATTCTAGTTTTCATTAAGAAACCATTTGTGTCATCATTACTGAATTCCTGTTTGGTCAACCTTGTTTCAAATAAGCATAACAAGGAAAAGAATAACAAAAGATCCCACGAGGATACATCTTTACCGCTCGAGGTGTATCCGGCGAGCCATAGTAAGGTTTAACGATCTTAGAGCATATTTTAGGACTCGCGAAGCCTGGCTCGTAACAAAGTTATTTGCAAAAAACACGAGCAGTTTCCAAGATCCACGCCTTCGAACAGCATCAAACAGAGGAAAATGTGTATCTGCTCTTCTGAACCGCTTGCTTTGTTGAAAGTGGGTTTTCTCTCTGTAGAATAACGTAGCAAAGACTGTGAATAAAGTTATTTGCACAAAACACGAACAGTTTCCAAGATAAACGCGTTCGAACAGCATGAAACAGACGAAACTGTGTATCTGCTCTTCTGAACCGCTTGCTGTGGTGAAAGTGGGTTTTCTCTCTGCAGAATAACGTAGTGTTATAAATTTATATGTCCAATCAACGATTCGAAGGCTTGTGAGTTGATTGAGACTAGTTTGTAGGAACGCATTTTTAATATTTTTAAATAGAAAAAAATAGTGTTATTAATTAATAGGTTTAATCAACCTTTCGAAGGCTTGCAAGCTGACTGAGACTAGCTTGTGAGAACGCATTTTTAATCTTTTCAAATACGAAGGAGGAAAGGAGAAAAAAAATATAGGGTGAAGTCCCTGGGACGTAACAGTAGCAAAGACTGTGAATAAAGTTATTTGCACAAAACACGAACTGTTTCCAAGATAAACGCTGCCGAACAGCATGAAAGAGAGGAAACTCTGTGTCTGCTCTTCTGAACCGCTTGCGTTGGTGAAAGTGGATTTTCTCTATGTATAATAACGTAGCAAAGACTGTGAATAAAGTTATTTGCACAAAACACGAGCAGTTTCCAAGATACACGCGTTCGAACAGCATGAAACAGAGGAAACTCTGTGTCTGCTCTTCTGAACCGCTTGCTTTGGTGAAAGTGGGTTTTCTCTATGTAGAATAACGTAGCAAAGACTGTGAATCAGGAGACTCGGTAGAGTCTCGCGCCAAGTAGTAGTTATATATATAGTACAGCGCGCGACTACCGAGGATACTTATCCCGAAGTGTAGTGGTCATCGTCTGCTATAAAACTTTCACCTCGATTTATGTAAAAGTTACAGCCCCAAGGATTTATTTCTGAATTTTGTATTTTTTCGTTGATTTGTCTGAATCGAATGAGCCAAGAATCAAACGAATCGGTTCAGTCGTTCAAGAGATATGGATTTCTCCTGCTTATTCTTCTCGTGAAAACGGCAAGGCAAATTAAGATTCAGGGGAAGATGTTCCTAAAAATGTGACTTTCACTTTTCTCATACGAGATGGCAGCAAACGGAAATATCGTATTTACGTTACCGATCTAGAATCTGTAATCTGTGTCATACCGACACATTGGTTAAGCCGGTTATGCCATGGCTGGTTATGTGTCATAATGGTTATGTGACACAGTCCAATTTTATTATTTTATTTTATTCCAGATTCCATGCTTTTATTTAGTTAATAAAAGAGTATAATGTCCTTGCCCCTGTCCCTGTAATCTTGTCATTATTAAGAATTATGAAGTGTCAAATGTGTTTGGTGAACGAGTGCTGATTTCCAATAATTAAAATTGTCAAGAGTGTGGCATATTAATCGTTAAAGCAATATTAACAATTATTTATTTACAGTTTAAGGGAATGCTAGGTATTAGTAATCAGTACTTGCTCAAACTTCTTTCAGCACTTTAGGTTTGCGCTCCGTCAGCTAGGTACTTGACAGTCAGGAATAATTTGTAAAGTGTTAAGTCCAATCATCTAAAATTTCAGTATATAATAGCTATTGGGAATCTCTCTTTTGCTACTCTGAATCATTATTTGATTTAAAGCATTATAATTATAATATATAAACCATGCAAAATGCTCATAGGCAATCTAATTTAGTTGTATCATGACTGTCAAGTTCATCGCTTAAGGAACACTTCAGCTAAAGAATAAAATGAATTAAGCAAGCAATAATTATCAATCATGTGTCATTTAGCGATATACTACCTATTGATAATCAGTACTTGTTTAGTAAATTTCATTACTTTAGATTGTACGCACCCTCTCCCTCCCTCTCTCCCCTCTCTCCCTCCCTCCCTCCCTCCCTCCCTCCCTCCCTCCCTCCCTCCCTCCCCCCCTCTCTCTCTCTCTCTCTCTCTCTCTCTCTCTCTCTCTCTCTCTGTCGCGCGAGCGAACGCGTTAGAATGTTCGTTACTCTTGCACATTGGGGCACAATGCATTCGTGCATTTCGATTCTTATTTCGTACTCTGACGTAGACTTAAGCCTTCTCAACCTTTGCAATCTTTGTTTGGATTATTATCCTTTCCAATTGGGATAGGTTTAAGTCTACGCCAGAGTACGAAATCAGAATGCGAGAATATTGGTCGAGAAAAACAAAGATATCGCAACTAAGTGTGCAAGAGTAACGAACGTTTTAACGCGTACGCTCGCGCGACAGAGAAAGAGGGAGGGAAAGAGAGATGAACCGAATGTTTCAAAAAGTGCATGCGAACGCGGATTGAAAACTTTATATTTTATACGCTTGCTGAGCATGCGAAGTGGAAGCCAAGTGACAGAAATAGAGTAACTACGGCATGAACACTCGCGGATAGTACTGATGATAGTTAGTACTGATCCGTGACGCGGAAAGACAGAGAGACAGAGGATACGTGGAAAAGTGGAGATGCATAAAGACAGAAAGACAAACAAATGGAGAAAAATACAGAAGCAAAAGGAACAAACTGGCAAACTTGTAATCACACTTACGGTCAATGTCGCCGCACCTCAGGAGCTCCTCCTCCACATCCATCGCCCCTGGTTGCTCTGCCATTCTATATTAATAAAGAAATAATATTCAATGTATTAGTATTTTTATACCTATTTCAATCAAACAACCGTAGACTTATTTTAATTAAATACTCACGTCTCAATCGGATGAGTTCCAGCGATAGACTGTGGTTTTAGCTCCTCCATGCCCAAAGTGGTGGGGTTTCACCGCGCGAAAGAAAGAGACGTATATGGGGAGTCACGTGTAAAACAGAGATGAACTTATTAATCGCGTCTGCGCAGAACACTGGCGTGTCGCGTGGTTGTGTTTATACACGTGCGTCTAGAGATCATCGTGGCTGATCCCAGCGCGCGAAGAATACGTTCAAATCAAATGAAATTAATAATGTATATGAATGTTATTGTACATATGTCGATTTTATCCCCATTCACTCTCTTAGTTGTTCAAACGAGCAGCGAGCAATATTAACAACATATTAGTACTAATAATAATTTTAAGATTCAAAATTATCAAGTACATGATATAAAAACCGTTTAAGCTAAAAATGTGAAATTTACTAAGCAAATGTTGACTGCGAAAGCTACGATGCCCTTAAATTGCACATAATTAGGCCAACGCTTCATAAGATACATAAGATAGGCAAGCTATTTCCTTACTCGGTTCAATTTCAAAGTGTGATATTTGTCAAGTGCGTAACACAACAACCACTTGAGCTAGACACCTACAACTTCCTCAATAAATGTGGGCTGGCAATAGATAAGTACACCTTACAATTCCAACCAATCAAGCCCAACACTTTATAAGATACATCAGATAGATAAGTTGGTTCCTCACTTGATTGTATTTAAAAGTATGAAAATTGTTATAAAGAAATTGCATAGCACAACAATCACTTAAGCTAAAGACCTGAGTTTTCCTAAGTGAATGCTAGCTATCTATAGTTAGCATCCTCTTATTCCAAATAATTATGCCAACACTTTAAAAGATACACTAGATAGACAAGCTGTATCTTTAAACTGGGTGAAAAACCACTTAAGTTAACGAGGTGAAATTTGATGTGGAACTGATGATTGTCAAGGACTGGTATGTCCTTCAGATGCAAATTATTAATCTCCTGTCTTTATAAACAACATTAAACAATCCAAACCCTTATATGTAGCATAATTTTAGTGTTCCTAAATTGACAAATACATAAGTTAAGATTGATATACAGTATTTTATATAGATATTAGTGACTATGGTTAGCAGTGCTATATAATAGCTAATTGACTATCGGAAACTTTGAGACGTCATCGAGCTGAGGCGATAGATATACATATATGAATGCTATAATTCCTAAATATAAAAAACCATATTTCCTTCATTTCATACTAATTTGGAATGTCAATTTCTTTCCGAATAAGGCAACGGTTTTCTCGAAAAGGAATATAATCACACATCGGGAATGCATCGTAATTTTGCAGTACGGGCAATACAGATTTCAGCTATAGGCGCGTGCGCTGCCGAGCCACCGCCGAGCAGTACACCAAAAATGTAGTCTGGACTCTGGACTCGGCAACAGAGTTGCCAGATTTATTAGGTGGGGTTGGGCGGTGGGGTTGGGTGGCGAGGTAATGCTAGGCTTATGGGAAGGGTAAGGAAATCCTTATGAATCTGGCACGATTGCTCGGCAGTTTGCGACTGACTGCTGAGCCAGGCGGCCTAGGAATTACAGTCGCGTATTTATTGCATTTTTTTACTCTTTCCTATTTCCTATTCTCTATTTTCCTGTTTTCTATTCCCGGTTTCCTGTTCTCCATTTTCCTGTTTTCTTTCTTTTCCCTATTTAGTTTTTAATATTAGTTATTAGTTTTTTTAACATGAATGCAAGAATCCCGAAATTTACAGAGGACTTGCAAAGCACTCTTTCCAGTAATAGGTGGTTAGAGGATACTCACATTGACATATTTAATTGCCTTTTGCGTCAATATGGGTATGCTCCAGAGGAACCATGGAAAGTCCAATGTCCTGATAGGATAAACGAAGTGCCACAAAATAGAGAGCACATACAAATTTTATTTAGTGGCACTTCAGATCTTGATGGACATTGGGTATGTGCTTATTATGATAAAAAGCGTATATATATCTATGACTCACTCAATAAAAGGGAAATGCACAATGATCAGAAAATATTCTTAAAGAGATTATTTGCCTTTTATAATTTAAATAATAAAACTGTTATATTTTCAAAAGTTCAGCAGCAACCGAATGGAAACGACTGTGGAGTATTCTCCATAGCGTTTGCAACTACGCTGCTGTTCAACATTCGGCCGAATAAAGTCATGTATGATCACGCGAAAATGCGTGATCACCTCATGACAATGTTCAAATCACATATTATTGAGCATTTCCCGCAGGATTCAGTACACTGTAGACCTGTAAAAGTTCTGCCATTACCGGCAGTACAGGCAAAAAGGCAGAGAGCAAAAGAGGCGCGATTAATTCGATTTCATGAAAAAGAAATCGAAGTTGCGCCCACAGAAACAGTTTGCCTAATATCTCCATCAAATAAAATTAATAATGAGGGAAAGGCATTGCCAGCACAATGCGATATCATATCTCTCCGTAGTGAAAACGCACCAATCACGTCTGTGTGTAGTGGCTCCTTTGCAAAGAAAAGGCCTACGTCTGCGTTTAGCGACTCCTTTGCAAAGAAAAGGTGCACGTCTGTGTTTAGCGACTCCTTTGCAAAGAATAAAGAAACGTCTGTGTTTAGCGACTCCTTTGCAAAGAATAGAGAAACGTCTGCGTTTAGCGACTCCTTTGCAAAGAATAAAGGAAAGTCTGTGTTTAGCGACTCCTTTGCAAAGAATAAAGAAACGTCTGTGTTTAGCGACTCCTTTGCAAAGAATAGAGAAACGTCTGCGTTTAGCGACTCCTTTGCAAAGAATAGAGAAACGTCTGCGTTTAGCGACTCCTTTGCAAAGAAAAGGCCCACGTCTGCGATTAGCGACTCCTTTGCAAAGAAAAGGGCAACAATGTCTACATTAAGCGATAATATATCAAAGACACAGCTGATGTCTGACTTAAATGAAAATTTGTCAGAGAAACAGTTGATGTCTCAATTAAGCGAAAATACTATACCAAAGACACAGTTGATGTCTGACTTAAATGAAAATTTGTCAGAGAAACAGTTGATGTCTGAATTAAGTGAAAATACTATACCAAAGACACAGCTGATGTCTGACTTAAATGAAAATTTTTCAGAGAAACAGCTGATATCAGAATTAAGCAAAACTACTATGTCAAAGACACAGCTGATGTCTGACTTAAATGATATTTCAGAGAAACAGTCTTTATCTTCATCTAGCGACAAATTTAGTGAAAACCTTGAGAAAAGATTAACTCTGTCCGGGCTTAACAATAACGGAGGTAGAGAAAGTAAATTATCTAGAAGTTGTGAAAACTGTAACCGGAAATATAATATCAAAAATGAAAACGTAATAAGTATCTGGAAAAAAAAATATCGCATAGAAAATAAAGAAAATATACGTATTATGAATAGAAAATATTATGTAGAAAACAAAGATAGATTACGAATAAATCGCACGAAATATTTTGAAACCTATAAAGATAAGCGAGCTTTAAGTAATAAAAAGTATTATAGCAAATGTCACAAGAGTTTTCTTGTAAAAGGCAAAATGCGTATTGCACAGAAAATATGTCAGAAATATAGAAACTTCCGCATTTGTGGAAATACTATAGTTTTACAGCGAAGTGCTGAAAATTACATTCGGAAAATATCCAAAAATCTTACAAGTGAAACACTTATCAGCGGAAGAATTGAGGCTGAACGAATACTAAAATGGTGTTTGTTCGTTAGACAGAATTATATATCCAATATCAGAAAGGCACTGCATAGTGTGAGAGAAAATGCTCAATTGTATTTAACACAGTTGTCAGCACTTGCTTGCGATGACATTGATAGTATTCGAAATGTGTTATGTGGTAGCTCCAAACATACTCCTACGACGGAATCGTATTTTTCAGAGTCAGCATACGATTTTAGTATTATCAAATTAAAGGAGATGTCTCTCGTAATTAATAAGTATGGACAGGTTACAAATCTTTTACCATTAATAGAATCCAAACCCAACGTAAAGTCTAAGAAATCATGGGTTTGCAATGAATTTTGTACAGTCCAGCAGTCTGAAATACTTGAGCGATATCAGCAATTGCTTAAAGTTGTATCTGAATGTACGCAAATAAAGAACATACCAAAACTAATAGAGCGTTTGAAGGGATGTACGGCAAAATATACAACTAAATTGGGGCATTCGCATAGTTGTTATATAAAACCCGATATTTGTCAATCATTACCCCTGGCAATACATTTTTTGTCTCCGCACTTTCCACGAGTCAGAAGCATCGGTAGATTGATGAATCGTTTGACTGAGCAATATAAAATCCTGGAAGATTTAGATAAGGCATTGGAAGCCGGAGACGTTGTAGCCATCAGGGAAATAATTAAAAATGCAGAGGAAGTGGCATCAGAAAATTCGGTGTAAGAAGAAAACAAAATTAATTTAAATGAGGATTATATCATTGATAAATATTCTACAGCGTTTAAATTATTCACGGAAAGATCTATGGACACTCCTCGAAATGCATGTATATCATGCGAGAAATTGCATTGTCGGAAAAATGTTACTTGTGTGGCAAACATGAGAAATCTAATGGTTGGAAAATATTGGGATAAGTTAATGGATTACTTAGAAAAACGTGAGGTACACGTTGGCTATATCTGCCATTATTGCAAAGGTTATTTCCGCAGAAGTGCCTTGCCGCCAGTATGTGTATTAAATAATCTCTATGTAGAAAGAATGCCTGAGTCACTGTCAACCTTGAATGATTATGAAAAAATTTTGATTCAGCGTGCCAAAGCATTTCAATGTGTGCAACGATGTGGTACAGTAATGAATAAAAAGATACCACACAGGCACATGATACCAAAAATAAAAGGAAGGGTATTTCATTTACCGCTGCCAATCGAGCAGAGTTTAAAGAAAATATGCTCCGCAGAGGCTCCAATAAATCTTAATCATGAAGTTTATATATTAGTACGTGGAATTCCAACAAAATCAAAAATAGTGTGGAAGAAATTGGTGGATTTAAATAAAATTTTTCAACTTTTGGGATGGATGAAGGAAAATAACCCGTTGTACTCAAAAATTATTTTGCCCCGTCCCCACAAAGATTTATTAAGTGAAGACTTCACAGAAACAGAATTCGAGATCAATGAAGATGAAGGTGAGAAAATGGATGAGCCTGCTGCAATGCTAACGCATATTACCGACCCCGATTTGTATTACGAACATTTCTCTATATACCCTCAGTGTGAGAAAAGACAAAATAGTACGTCTACTGAGCTGTATCAAATGTTGAAAGTCGAAGCCGCTCCTCTAGACAATCGTTGCCAAGACTTGGATGTTCTGTGCTTTCCAGACTTATATCCATACGGCAAGAACGGTATAAATCAGCAAAGACAAACTCCTATACGAGATTTCGACTTTGTAAAGTCGAGATTGATGTCGAAATATTCACATTTCCGCTTAAATATTCAATATTTGTTCTTTTTAATGAACAATGCTAATATGCGTCAAATCAGTAGCGGTATTTATCACAAACTCAACACTGTTAATCCACGTGTAAGATTTACAGCGACTGAATTTTTAAAATCCATGTCTACAAAAGAATTAGAAGGAAATTTGGAGACTATTTTTGGAAAATTGCCAAATACAAAGCAATATTGGCGTAAAGTGAGAAGCAATGTTAATGCTATGACCCGCGACTGTGGGCCAGCAACTTGGTTTTTAACGTTAAGTCCGGCAGAATATCTATGGTCGGATTTGGCGGAATATATCAAAGAAGTAAGTCCAAGTTTATGCTCCATAACATCAATAAGCGAATTGGTTGCTGCCGATCCAGTATCTGCAGCTAGATTTATAGAAAACAAATTCCAAGCAATGTTAGATTTCATTTGCTCCTCCGATAATCCCGTAGGGAAAGTAAACCATTATTTTGTGAGACGCGAGTACCAAAATAGAGGAATACCTCACTGGCATTTGATGCTTTGGATAGAAGATGCGCCCATAATAGGAAAATCATCCGACGAGGATGTAAAAGGTTTCATATTACAATATGTTACTTGTACGATGCCCGATAAGAAAGTATCGCCGCAATTATATCGACGTGTCACTACTCACCAAGAGCATTATCACAACTCTTATTGTCAAAGAAAAAAGAAAACCAAGAAAGGTTTCGCAACAAAATGTCGATTTGGATTTTCACGTCCGGTGACAGACAAGATAATATTAAGAGATCTCGCAGTCTCTATAGCAAATAGAAAGCAGTTAAAAAGTAAAAATCGTCTATACGATTTGCCTCGTGGGGAACGCGAGAAAAATATAAATGATTATAACCCTACCATACTCACAGCTTGGGAAGGAAATATGGATATACAATTTATCGGTGAAAAGTCAGCTCTCTTAAATTTCTATTGTACAAAGTACACGACTAAAACGGAATGCAGCTATGGTGTGGATACTTTTAGCGTAATAAACAGTACAAAGTCTCTCCATAGCAATTTGTGGAACATTGGATTACGGAGTTTAAGCAATAGAGAATGCGGAGCGATTGAAGCCGCGGATATTCTTTTGGGAATTGCATTACACAGGACTGATCCCCATACGACATTTCGCTGGTTAGATGTCAATCAAATACGAAGTAGGAAAATTAAAACGCGAAAGGAAATTGCTGAACTCGATTCGCAATCGACAGATATATTTTGTCACTCCTTCATTGATAATTATTATCCGAAGAGACCGCAACGGTTGGAAGCGTGGAATTTGTACGACTTTGCTAAGTGGTACGACGTTTCGCGAGTTAAAACTTCAAAGTGCACGTTAGAATTCTACGATTCAAAAACTCGCTTATACTTGAAAAAAAGGGATCGTGGTTACTTGATTAACCATTTCACATATAATAAGAAGCTTAATCCAGAAAAATATTATTATTCAATGTTATTATTGCTTAACCCTGGAGGGATTTGGACGAGTTAAAAGGATGCTACGATACTTATACCGAAGCATTTGCATCGGTAAAGTCAGAAATTATTAATGGTCTTCAGTACCATGAACGGCTAGAAGAATGTCAAGCAGCTGTCGACCATGTAGAAGAATTAATTAAGCAGAATATTTTAAAAAATGAACGTAAGAATGAGAAACCTGATTCATTCGATGAGATGGAATGCCAACCTCTTGAGGTGGAAGGTGCAATAATGGACTTGAAAGAAATGGAGAAAAATGCAAAAATTGCTGATTATAACATTACGCAGATGATACAAGAATTAAATCCTGATCAAAAAAGGATTTTTGAAAAGGTTACAAAGACAATTGCTAGCAATTTAGACGATACGAATAATCCACTGCTGCGCTTATATGTGAGCGGAGAAGGCGGAACAGGAAAAAGTTTCTTGATTAAGGCACTGCGATGTTGGACGAAACAAATAGTAGAGAAAAATACTGTTGTATTAGCCCCTACTGGAGTAGCAGCATTCAATATCGATGGTTTAACCGCACATAGATTACTTCAACTTCCCGTTGAACACGGTCAAACTCCTAGCTATAGACCTTTATCTGATATGGTCTTGAAAACATTACGTACCGACTTAAAGAATACTGTTCTATTCATTATAGACGAAGTTTCGATGATATCAAATGTTACCTTAATGTTTATACATCTGAGACTGGCAGAAATATTCGATACAGTTGACACGAACGATGGATGGTTTGGCAGAAAGCATATTCTTCTATTTGGTGATTTATTACAGTTACCACCTGTTCACGAAGAGCCGGCATTTATCGAAATTTCGAGAGAGAAAAATGCTAAATGTTTGGGTTCGTTGGCCAGTTACAATTTGTGGACTGAGCTATTCACTTATGATGAATTGAGTATAAATATGCGACAAAAAGGTGATGATACTTATCGTGAAATTCTTTCAAGAATTCGCCTAGGTATTGTTACGGAAGCAAATGTTTTGAAATTGCAATCGAGGAAAATTGTGTTCCTATCCAACGTCACTGACACAAGGTTGAGTGAACTTTGTAATTACATTCAAAGTTTACCGTCACATGGAATTTGTTTACTTCCTACGTGCCATTTGTGTGATGTACTTAATGCAGCAATGCTCGAAAGAATTAACAGCGAAGAGGTGAAGTTGACTGCACGCGACGTTCTCGATTGTGCGGAGTATTTAAAGAAACGTGTGAATAAAGTCTTAGATCAATATGAGGAAGACAACTCTCAGACAGCTGGCCTAAGCAGACATATAATTGTGAAAGTTGGTGCCAAAATAATGCTGAGACGTAACATTGATGTCACACTAGGCCTGGTGAATGGTGCTATTGGAGAAATTGTTGGACTTACCGAAGCAGTGGAAGCTAATGGTGATATTCAAACTATACAGTTTCGTTTATCAACTGGTCAGACATATTCATTAGAAAGAGTTACTTCGAAATTTTAAGTAATGGATAAAGCAGATGTCATTCGTCATCAATTTCCAATATCTCTTAGCTATGGTATTACTATCCACAAGTGTCAGGGGCTAAGTTTAAAAACAGTTATCATCGATGCAGGTAACACTGTCTTTAGCTGCGGTCAAACGTACGTTGCACTATCACGTGTAACTTCGTTAGACGGTTTGCATTTGATTAATTTTGATCCGTACACTATACAAGCTAATAAATTAGCTATATTGGAATATAACAGATTAAGAGGCATTTACAGACCTGATCTGGCAAATATAAATTATGTGTCGGAAAGGAAACAGAAAATTACTGACAGATATTGGGCCGGACTACCAAAAACTAGTATTGATGCATTGCATGTTGATGCATTGCATGCAGATAATACGGTAATTGTGGTACGTTCCGTTAAAGGCTTTATTAATTCCGATCATGTATCCGCATACGCTAACGTAAGTATGCAATGTATGCTTCATTGTCAGACTATTTGTGAAAAAATGCTCAATCTCCAAAAACATGATGCGCTAAAAGCTTTGGCCCAAGTCTTCACAAGTCAAGGAGTGCCACTCCTTAATTCTCTTGGTGTTAGGCAGTATTTAGGTGGAACGTTCATTGAAAATATTCCACAAGATGCTGCTGAATTTTTACTCAGTGTTATAAATGGTAATAACAGTATTAGACAAACCCTAGAACACGAGTTGACTCACAAACTCCGCTGCAAAACTTGCCATCAAACGACTGCGAGTACTGAGAAAAATGTAATTTTGACACTACCATTATGTGAACTAAAAGGACAAAGTAAAGGTCTACAAGAAATAATTAAGATGTATTCCAACTGGCATGAATTAGATGGTTCTTCGTGCACTCATTGTGGAAGTAACGCAATGATGTTTAAAACTGATGTTACGATGGCTGCAAATGTTATATTAATTCAGTTATTACCCTTTCAAAAAAGGGAACAGAGAATTATTAAGATGCAAAAATATAATATCACAGGTGCACATACGTCAAAAATACTTATCGCGCAAAAAACATATAGAGCGATAAGCGCTATATTCTACCATGAAAAAAATAATAAAAATAATAACCACACTGGGCATTATACATGTTTTGTAAGAAATAAGAAAAATACATTCATTAATATTGATGATGAAAAGATTATACAAAAAATGCAGTGGCCGAGGGGTGCAAAAGATGCCTCTCTGTTCTTTTTTGAAAAACATGGATCAAAATGATCTGATATAAAAACTTAACAACTTTGAACAGAAGCGGAGCTTATCCCCATAATAAAAAAAAGTGGATAAACAGCCTATGTCTGTATATAGCGCCAAATTTGCGAACAACTAGATCTCGCTCGCACATAGCGATAATTATGTAAAGTTCGCACCTTTGTAAAGAACAAGATCTCGTCTGCATTTAGCGACTACTTCGCGAAGAACAAGGTCCCGCATGCATTTAGCGACTCCTTTGCAAAGAACAAGGTCCCGTCTGCATTTAGCGACTCCTTTGCAAAGAACAAGATCTCGTCTGCATTTAGCGACTCCTTTGCGAAGAACAAGGTCCCGTCTGCATTTAGCGACTCCTTTGCAAAGAACAAGGTCCCGTCTGCATTTAGCGACTCCTTTGCGAAGAACAAGGTCCCGTCTGCATTTAGCGACTCCTTTGCAAAGAACAAGATCTCGTCTGCATTTAGCGACTCCTTTGCGAAGAACAAGGTCCCGTCTGCATTTAGCGACTCCTTTGCAAAGAACAAGGTCCCGTCTGCATTTAGCGACTCCTTTGCGAAGAACGAGATCTCGTCTGCATTTAGGGACACCTTTGCAAAATTATAAACAGAACTGATTACACAACAAAATATTCCACATTTAAAAGAAATCCCACACAAAAACAATCCTTTTACTCCCCCCAAAAACGTTAAAATGTAAAAAAGCGTCAAGTAGTTTTGTTCCACTTCCCGAAAAGCATCCAATAACCCAAAAAAGTATTCCGCATTTAAAAGAAATCCTACACAAAAAGAATCCTTTTACTCCCCCAAAAACATTAAAATGAAAAAAAAGTGTCAAGTATTTTTGTCCCTTACCCCAATTCTTAAATGAACGACCAAAAAGACATGAAATCCGTCCAAAAACATTAAAATGTAAAAAAAAGCGCCAAGTAGTCTTGTCCCTCACCTCAAAAAAGATCTTACCTCACAAAAAAAACTGCTGCATTCCACAAAAATACCACAAAAATAACAAAAATGTAAATCGATATCATTGGAATGCCAAGTCCTGACTCAAACACTCTAATCCCATGACAGAATTTAATGGTAGTGCAGGGAATACAAATATTGTGCTTAATTGAATGAATATTTAAAAAAAAAAATAATGTCATACAGAACTTACAGAACAAAATATTCTACGAACAATCAACAACAGGAACAGGATGTGAAAACCAAACTTCACTTAGGAATATAAAACAAAACATATATTAAACAATCGTGAAAATTAAATTAAAAAATATATCTCTTCTGTTCGTTCAATTTATCAACGAAAACGTAATACTTGGCCCGCCCGGTTCTTCACAAATCCAGTTTCAAGTCTTTCACACGGCAAACGAATGGAATCACGCGAAAATGCGTGGTCACCTCATCACAATGTTAAAATCCCATATTATTGAGCATTTCCAGCAAGATTCAGCACACTGTACTCTTGTGAAAGTTTTGTCATTGCTGGTAGTACAGACAAAAAGGCAGAGAGCAAAAGAGGCGCAATTAATTCGATTTCATGAAAAAGAAATGGAAGTTGCGCCCACAGAAACAGTTTGCCTAATATCTCCATCAAGTAACACTAATGATGAGGAAAAGGCATTGTCAGCACAATGCGATATTACATGTCTCTCTAGATTTCATAATTTATTATTACAGCTATGTCCTATTATTAAGAAAGTCCCGATCCCCTAAAAGTACTGTCCATCTTACATCCTAACATTAACGATACAATAGCGATTTGCGATGATGAAAGGTATCATTCGAATAATAATTTACCATCTGAGCAATCACAAAGAAAGTTACTTTTTCCAAAAAATACAGTCTATCTTACATCCTAACATTAACGATACAATAGCGATTTGTAATGATGTTAGGTATCATTTGAATAATAAGGTTGCATCCATTTGTGTGTAGACTTGAAACTGGATTTGTGAAGAACCGGGCGGGCCAAGTATTACGTTTTCGTTGATAAATTGAACGAACAGAAGAGATATATTTTTTAATTTAATTTTCACGATTGTTTAATATATGTTTTGTTTTATATTCCTAAGTGAAGTTTGGTTTTCACATCCTGTTCCTGTTGTTGATTGTTCGTAGAATATTTTGTTCTGTAAGTTCTGTATGACATTATTTTTTTTTTTAAATATTCATTCAATTAAGCACAATATTTGTATTCCCTGCACTACCATTAAATTCTGTCATGGGATTAGAGTGTTTGAGTCAGGACTTGGCATTCCAATGATATCGATTTACATTTTTGTTATTTTTGTGGTATTTTTGTGGAATGCAGCAGTTTTTTTTGTGAGGTAAGATCTTTTTTGAGGTGAGGGACAAGACTACTTGGCGCTTTTTTTTACACTTTAATGTTTTTGGCCGGATAAATTTATTTGCACAAAACACGAACAGTTTCCAAGATAAACGCGTTCGAACAGCATGAAAGAGAGGAAACTCTGTGTCTGCTCTTCTGAACCGCTTGCGTTGGTGAAAGTGGGTTTTCTCTATGTATAATAACGTAGCAAAGACTGTGAATAAAGTTATTTGCACAAAACACGAACAGTTTCCAAGATAAACGCGTTCGAACAGCATGAAAGAGAGGAAACTCTGTGTCTGCTCTCTTGAACCGCTTGCTTTGGTGAAAGTGGGTTTTCTCTATGTAGAATAACGTAGCAAAGACTGTGAATAAAGTTATTTGCACAAAACACGAACAGTTTCCAAGATAAACGCGTTCGAACAGCATGAAACAGAGGAAACTGTGTATCTGCTCTTATGAACCGCTTCCTTGAGTGAAAGTGGGTTTTCTCTCCGTAGAATAACGTAGTGTTATAAATTTATATGTCCAATCAACGATTCGAAGGCTTGTGAGTTGATTGAGACTAGTTTGTAGGAACGCATTTTTAATATTTTTAAATAGAAAAAAATAGTGTTATTAATTAATAGGTTTAATCAACCTTTCGAAGGCTTGCAAGCTGACTGAGACTAGCTTGTGAGAACGCATTTTTAATCTTTTCAAATACGAAGGAGGAAAGGAGAAAAAAAAATATAGGGTGAAGTCCCTGGGACGTAACAGTAGCAAAGACTGTGAATAAAGTTAATTGCAAAAAACACGAACTGTTTCCAAGATAAACGCTGCCGAACAGCATTAAACAGAGGAAACTCTGTGTCTGCTCTTCTGAACCGCTTGCTTTGGTGAAAGTGGGTTTTTTCTATGTAGAATAACGTAGCAAAGACTGTGAATAAAGTTATTTGCACAAAACACGAACAGTTTCCAAGATAAACGCGTTCGAACAGCATGAAAGAGAGGAAACTCTGTGTCTGCTCTTCTGAACCGCTTGCTTTGGTGAAAGTGGGTTTTCTCTCTGTAGAATAGCGTAGCAGAGACTGTGAATAAAGTTATTTGCACAAAACACGAACAGTTTTCAAGAGAAACGCGTCCGCACAGCATCAAACAGAGGAAACTCTGGGTCTGTTCTTCTGAACCGCTTGCTTTGGTGAAAGTGGGTTTTCTCTGTGTAGAATAACGTAGCAAAGACTGTGAATAAAGTTATTTGCACAAAACACGAGCAGTTTCCAAGATAAACGCGCTCGAACAGCATCAAACAGAGGGACCTGTGTATCTGCTCTTCTGAACCGCTTACTTTGGTGAAAGTGGGTTTTCTCTCTGTAGAATAACGTAGCAAAGACTGTGAATAAAGTTATTTGCACAAAACACGAGCAGTTTCCAAGATACACGCGTTCGAACAGCATTAAACAGAGGAAACTGTGTATCTGCTCTTCTGAACCGCTTGCTTTGTTGAAAGTGGGTTTTCTCTATGTAGAATAACGTAGCAAAGACTGTGAATAAAGTTATTTGCACAAAACACGAGCAGTTTCCAAGTTACACGCGTTCGAACAGCATGAAACAGGGGAAACTGTGTATCTGCTCTTCTGAACCGTTCGCTTTGTTGAAAGTGGGTTTTCTCTATGTAGAATAACGTAGCAAAGACAGTGAATAAAGTTATTTGCACAAAACACGAACAGTTTCCAAGATAAACGCGTTCGAACAGCATGAAACAGAGGAAACTGTGTATCTGCTCTTCTGAACCGCTTCCTTGAGTGAAAGTGGGTTTTCTCTCCGTAGAATAACGTTGCAAAGACGGTGAATAAAGTTATTTGCACAAAACACGAACAGTTTCCAAGTTACACGCGTTCGTACAGCATGAAACAGAGGAAACTGTGTATCTGCTCTTCTGAACAGCTTGCTTTGTTGAAAGTGGGTTTTCTCTATGTAGAATAACGTAGCAAAGACTGTGAATAAAGTTATTTGCACAAAACACGAGCAGTTTCCAAGTTACACGCGTTCGAACAGCATGAAACAGGGGAAACTGTGTATCTGCTCTTCTGAACCGCTCGCTTTGTTGAAAGTGGGTTTTCTCTATGTAGAATAACGTAGCAAAGACAGTGAATAAATTTATTTGCACAAAACTCGAACAGTTTCCAAGATAAACGCGCTCGAACAGCATCGAACAGAGGAAACTGTGTATCTGCTCTTCTGAACCGCTTGCTTTGGTGAAAGTGGGTGTTCTGTCTGTAGAATAACGTAGCAAAGACTGTGAATAAAGTTATTTGCACAAAACACGAGCAGTTTCCAAGATAAACGCGCTCGAACAGCATCAAACAGAGGAAACTGTGTATCTGCTCTTCTGAACCGCTTGCTTTGGTGAAAGTGGGTTTTCTCTCTGTAGAATAATGGAGCAAACACTGTGTATAAAGTTATTTGCACAAAACACAAGCAGTTTCCAAGGTACACGCGTTCGAACAGCATGAAACAGAGGAAACTCTGTGTCTGCTCTTCTGAACCGCTTGCTTTGGTGAAAGTGGGTTTTCTCTCTGTAGAATAACGTAGCAAAGACTGAGAATAAAGTTATTTGCACAAAACACGAGCAGTTTCCAAGATACACGCGTTCGAACAGCATTAAACAGAGGAAACTGTGTATCTGCTCTTCTGAACTGCTTGCTTTGTTGAAAGTGGGTTTTCTCTCTGTAGAATAGCGTAGCAGAGACTGTGGATAAAGTTATTTGCACAAAACACGAGCAGTTTCCAAGATACACGCGTTCGAACAGCATGAAACAGAGGAAACTGTGTATCTGCTCCTCTGAACCGCTTGCTTTGGTGAAAGTGGGTTTTCTCTATGTAGAATAACGTAGCAAAGACTGTGAATAAAGTTATTTGCACAAAACACGTACAGTTTCCAAGATACACGCGTTCGAACAGCATGAAACAGAGGAAACTGTGTATCTGCTCTTCTGAACCGCTTGCTTTGTTGAAAGTGGGTTTTCTCTATGTAGAATAACGTTGCAAAGACGGTGAATAAAGTTATTTGCACAAAACACGAGCAGTTTCCAAGTTACACGCGTTCGAACAGCATGAAACAGAGGAAACTGTGTATCTGCTCTTCTGAACCGCTTGCTTTGTTGAAAGTGGGTTTTCTCTATGTAGAATAAAGTAGCATAGACTGTGAATAAAGTTATTTGCACAAAACACGAGCAGTTTCCAAGTTACACGCGTTCGTACAGCATGAAACAGAGGAAACTGTGTATCTGTTCTTCTGAAGTGCTTGCTTTGTTGAAAGAGGGTTTTCTCTATGTATAATAAAGTAGCATAGACTGTGAATAAAGTTATTTGCACAAAACACGAGCAGTTTCCAAGATACACGCGTTCGAACAGCATGAAACAGAGGAAACTGTGTATCTGCTCTTCTAAACCGCTTGCTTTGTTGAAAGTGGGTTTTCTCTCTGTAGAATAACGTTGCAAAGACGGTGAATAAAGTTATTTGCACAAAACACGAACAGTTTTCAAGAGAAACGCGTCCGCACAGGATCAAACAGAGGAAACTCTGTGTCTTCTCTTCTGAACCGCTTGCTTTGGTGAAAGTGGGTTTTCTCTCTGTAGAATAACGTAGCAAAGACTGTGAATAAAGTTACTTGCACAAAACACGAACAGTTTCCAAGATAAACGCTGCCGAACAGCATTAAACAGAGGAAACTGTGTGTCTGCTCTTCTGAACAGCTTGCTTTGGCGAAAGTGGGTTTTCCCTATGTATAATAACGTAGCAAAGACTGTGAATAAAGTTATTTGCACAAAACACGAGCAGTTTCCAAGATACACGCGTTCGAACAGCATGAAACAGAGGAAACTCTGTGTCTGGTCTTCTGAACCGCTTGCTTTGGTGAAAGTGGGTTTTCTCTCTGTAGAATAACGTAGCAAAGACTGTGAATAAAGTTATTTGCACAAAACACGAGCAGTTTCCAAGTTACAAGCGTTCGAACAGCATGAAACAGAGGAAACTGTGTATCTGCTCTTCTGAACTGCTTGCTTTGTTGAAAGTGGGTTTTCTCTCTGTAGAATAGCGTAGCAGAGACTGTGGATAAAGTTATTTGCACAAAACACGAACAGTTTCCAAGATACACGCGTTCGAACAGCATGAAACAGAGGAAACTGTGTATCTGCTCCTGTGAACCGCTTGCTTTGGTGAAAGTGGGTTTTCTCTATGTAGAATAACGTAGCAAAGACTGTGAATAAAGTTATTTGCACAAAACACGAACAGTTTCCAAGATACACGCGTTCGAACAGCATCAAACAGAGGACACTGTGTATCTGCTCTTCTGAAGTGCTTGCTTTGTTGAAAGTGGGTTTTCTCTATGTAGAATAACGTAGCAAAGACTGTGAATAAAGTTATTTGCACAAAACACGAACAGTTTCCAAGATACACGCGTTCGAACAGCATGAAACAGAGGAAACTGTGAATCTGCTCTTCGGAACCGCTTGCTTTGTTGAAAGTGGGTTTTCTCTATGTAGAATAACGTAGCAAAGACTGTGAATAAAGTTATTTGCACAAAACACGAGCAGTTTCCAAGTTACACGCGTTCGAACAGCATGAAACAGAGGAAACTGTGTATCTGCTCTTCAGAACCGCTTGCTTTGTTGAAAGTGGGTTTTCTCTATGTAGAATAACGTAGCAAAGACTGTGAATAAAGTTATTTGCACAAAACACGAACAGTTTCCAAGATACACGCGTTCGAACAGCATGAAACAGAGGAAACTGTGTATCTGCTCTTCTGAACCGCTTGCTTTGTTGAAAGTGGGTTTTCTCTATGTAGAATAACGTAGCAAAGACTGTGAATAAAGTTATTTGCACAAAACACGAACAGTTTCCAAGATACACGCGTTCGAACAGCATGAAACAGAGGAAACTGTGTATCTGCTCTTCTGAACCGCTTGCTTTGTTGAAAGTGGGTTTTCTCTATGTAGAATAACGTTGCAAAGACGGCGAATAAAGTTATTTGCACAAAACACGAGCAGTTTCCAAGTTACACGCGTTCGAACAGCATGAAACAGAGGAAACTGTGTATCTGCTCTTCTGAACCGCTTGCTTTGTTGAAAGTGGGTTTTCTCTATGTATAATAACGTAGCAAAGACTGTGAATAAAGTTATTTGCACAAAACACGAGCAGTTTCCAAGATACACGCGTTCGAACAGCATGAAACAGAGGAAACTCTGTGTCTGGTCTTCTGAACCGCTTGCTTTGGTGAAAGTGGGTTTTCTCTCTGTAGAATAGCGTAGCAGAGACTGTGGATAAAGTTATTTGCACAAAACACGAACAGTTTCCAAGATACACGCGTTCGAACAGCATGAAACAGAGGAAACTGTGTATCTGCTCCTCTGAACCGCTTGCTTTGGTGAAAGTGGGTTTTCTCTATGTAGAATAACGTAGCAAAGACTGTGAATAAAGTTATTTGCACAAAACACGAGCAGTTTCCAAGTTACACGCGTTCGAACAGCATGAAACAGGGGAAACTGTGTATCTGCTCTTCTGAACCGTTCGCTTTGTTGAAAGTGGGTTTTCTCTATGTAGAATAACGTAGCAAAGACAGTGAATAAAGTTATTTGCACAAAACACGAACAGTTTCCAAGATAAACGCGTTCGAACAGCATGAAACAGAGGAAACTGTGTATCTGCTCTTCTGAACCGCTTCCTTGAGTGAAAGTGGGTTTTCTCTCCGTAGAATAACGTTGCAAAGACGGTGAATAAAGTTATTTGCACAAAACACGAACAGTTTCCAAGTTACACGCGTTCGTACAGCATGAAACAGAGGAAACTGTGTATCTGCTCTTCTGAACAGCTTGCTTTGTTGAAAGTGGGTTTTCTCTATGTAGAATAACGTAGCAAAGACTGTGAATAAAGTTATTTGCACAAAACACGAGCAGTTTCCAAGTTACACGCGTTCGAACAGCATGAAACAGGGGAAACTGTGTATCTGCTCTTCTGAACCGCTCGCTTTGTTGAAAGTGGGTTTTCTCTATGTAGAATAACGTAGCAAAGACAGTGAATAAATTTATTTGCACAAAACTCGAACAGTTTCCAAGATAAACGCGCTCGAACAGCATCGAACAGAGGAAACTGTGTATCTGCTCTTCTGAACCGCTTGCTTTGGTGAAAGTGGGTGTTCTGTCTGTAGAATAACGTAGCAAAGACTGTGAATAAAGTTATTTGCACAAAACACGAGCAGTTTCCAAGATAAACGCGCTCGAACAGCATCAAACAGAGGAAACTGTGTATCTGCTCTTCTGAACCGCTTGCTTTGGTGAAAGTGGGTTTTCTCTCTGTAGAATAATGGAGCAAACACTGTGTATAAAGTTATTTGCACAAAACACAAGCAGTTTCCAAGGTACACGCGTTCGAACAGCATGAAACAGAGGAAACTCTGTGTCTGCTCTTCTGAACCGCTTGCTTTGGTGAAAGTGGGTTTTCTCTCTGTAGAATAACGTAGCAAAGACTGAGAATAAAGTTATTTGCACAAAACACGAGCAGTTTCCAAGATACACGCGTTCGAACAGCATTAAACAGAGGAAACTGTGTATCTGCTCTTCTGAACTGCTTGCTTTGTTGAAAGTGGGTTTTCTCTCTGTAGAATAGCGTAGCAGAGACTGTGGATAAAGTTATTTGCACAAAACACGAGCAGTTTCCAAGATACACGCGTTCGAACAGCATGAAACAGAGGAAACTGTGTATCTGCTCCTCTGAACCGCTTGCTTTGGTGAAAGTGGGTTTTCTCTATGTAGAATAACGTAGCAAAGACTGTGAATAAAGTTATTTGCACAAAACACGTACAGTTTCCAAGATACACGCGTTCGAACAGCATGAAACAGAGGAAACTGTGTATCTGCTCTTCTGAACCGCTTGCTTTGTTGAAAGTGGGTTTTCTCTATGTAGAATAACGTTGCAAAGACGGTGAATAAAGTTATTTGCACAAAACACGAGCAGTTTCCAAGTTACACGCGTTCGAACAGCATGAAACAGAGGAAACTGTGTATCTGCTCTTCTGAACCGCTTGCTTTGTTGAAAGTGGGTTTTCTCTATGTAGAATAAAGTAGCATAGACTGTGAATAAAGTTATTTGCACAAAACACGAGCAGTTTCCAAGTTACACGCGTTCGTACAGCATGAAACAGAGGAAACTGTGTATCTGTTCTTCTGAAGTGCTTGCTTTGTTGAAAGAGGGTTTTCTCTATGTATAATAAAGTAGCATAGACTGTGAATAAAGTTATTTGCACAAAACACGAGCAGTTTCCAAGATACACGCGTTCGAACAGCATGAAACAGAGGAAACTGTGTATCTGCTCTTCTGAACCGCTTGCTTTGTTGAAAGTGGGTTTTCTCTCTGTAGAATAACGTTGCAAAGACGGTGAATAAAGTTATTTGCACAAAACACGAACAGTTTTCAAGAGAAACGCGTCCGCACAGGATCAAACAGAGGAAACTCTGTGTCTTCTCTTCTGAACCGCTTGCTTTGGTGAAAGTGGGTTTTCTCTCTGTAGAATAACGTAGCAAAGACTGTGAATAAAGTTACTTGCACAAAACACGAACAGTTTCCAAGATAAACGCTGCCGAACAGCATTAAACAGAGGAAACTGTGTGTCTGCTCTTCTGAACAGCTTGCTTTGGCGAAAGTGGGTTTTCCCTATGTATAATAACGTAGCAAAGACTGTGAATAAAGTTATTTGCACAAAACACGAGCAGTTTCCAAGATACACGCGTTCGAACAGCATGAAACAGAGGAAACTCTGTGTCTGGTCTTCTGAACCGCTTGCTTTGGTGAAAGTGGGTTTTCTCTCTGTAGAATAACGTAGCAAAGACTGTGAATAAAGTTATTTGCACAAAACACGAGCAGTTTCCAAGTTACAAGCGTTCGAACAGCATGAAACAGAGGAAACTGTGTATCTGCTCTTCTGAACTGCTTGCTTTGTTGAAAGTGGGTTTTCTCTCTGTAGAATAGCGTAGCAGAGACTGTGGATAAAGTTATTTGCACAAAACACGAACAGTTTCCAAGATACACGCGTTCGAACAGCATGAAACAGAGGAAACTGTGTATCTGCTCCTGTGAACCGCTTGCTTTGGTGAAAGTGGGTTTTCTCTATGTAGAATAACGTAGCAAAGACTGTGAATAAAGTTATTTGCACAAAACACGAACAGTTTCCAAGATACACGCGTTCGAACAGCATCAAACAGAGGACACTGTGTATCTGCTCTTCTGAAGTGCTTGCTTTGTTGAAAGTGGGTTTTCTCTATGTAGAATAACGTAGCAAAGACTGTGAATAAAGTTATTTGCACAAAACACGAACAGTTTCCAAGATACACGCGTTCGAACAGCATGAAACAGAGGAAACTGTGAATCTGCTCTTCGGAACCGCTTGCTTTGTTGAAAGTGGGTTTTCTCTATGTAGAATAACGTAGCAAAGACTGTGAATAAAGTTATTTGTACAAAACACGAGCAGTTTCCAAGTTACACGCGTTCGAACAGCATGAAACAGAGGAAACTGTGTATCTGCTCTTCAGAACCGCTTGCTTTGTTGAAAGTGGGTTTTCTCTATGTAGAATAACGTAGCAAAGACTGTGAATAAAGTTATTTGCACAAAACACGAACAGTTTCCAAGATACACGCGTTCGAACAGCATGAAACAGAGGAAACTGTGTATCTGCTCTTCTGAACCGCTTGCTTTGTTGAAAGTGGGTTTTCTCTATGTAGAATAACGTAGCAAAGACTGTGAATAAAGTTATTTGCACAAAACACGAACAGTTTCCAAGATACACGCGTTCGAACAGCATGAAACAGAGGAAACTGTGTATCTGCTCTTCTGAACCGCTTGCTTTGTTGAAAGTGGGTTTTCTCTATGTAGAATAACGTTGCAAAGACGGCGAATAAAGTTATTTGCACAAAACACGAGCAGTTTCCAAGTTACACGCGTTCGAACAGCATGAAACAGAGGAAACTGTGTATCTGCTCTTCTGAACCGCTTGCTTTGTTGAAAGTGGGTTTTCTCTATGTATAATAACGTAGCAAAGACTGTGAATAAAGTTATTTGCACAAAACACGAGCAGTTTCCAAGATACACGCGTTCGAACAGCATGAAACAGAGGAAACTCTGTGTCTGGTCTTCTGAACCGCTTGCTTTGGTGAAAGTGGGTTTTCTCTCTGTAGAATAGCGTAGCAGAGACTGTGGATAAAGTTATTTGCACAAAACACGAACAGTTTCCAAGATACACGCGTTCGAACAGCATGAAACAGAGGAAACTGTGTATCTGCTCCTCTGAACCGCTTGCTTTGGTGAAAGTGGGTTTTCTCTATGTAGAATAACGTAGCAAAGACTGTGAATAAAGTTATTTGCACAAAACACGAACAGTTTCCAAGATACACGCGTTCGAACAGCATCAAACAGAGGACACTGTGTATCTGCTCTTCTGAAGTGCTTGCTTTGTTGAAAGTGGGTTTTCTCTATGTAGAATAACGTAGCAAAGACTGTGAATAAAGTTATTTGCACAAAACACGAACAGTTTCCAAGATACACGCGTTCGAACAACATGAAACAGAGGAAACTGTGAATCTGCTCTTCGGAACCGCTTGCTTTGTTAAAAGTGGGTTTTCTCTATGTAGAATAACGTAGCAAAGACTGTGAATAAAGTTATTTGCACAAAACACGAGCAGTTTCCAAGTTACACGCGTTCGAACAGCATGAAACAGAGGAAACTGTGTATCTGCTCTTCAGAACCGCTTGCTTTGTTGAAAGTGGGTTTTCTCTATGTAGAATAACGTAGCAAAGACTGTGAATAAAGTTATTTGCACAAAACACGAACAGTTTCCAAGATACACGCGTTCGAACAGCATGAAACAGAGGAAACTGTGTATCTGCTCTTCTGAACCGCTTGCTTTGTTGAAAGTGGGTTTTCTCTATGTAGAATAACGTAGCAAAGACTGTGAATAAAGTTATTTGCACAAAACACGAACAGTTTCCAAGATACACGCGTTCGAACAGCATGAAACAGAGGAAACTGTGTATCTGCTCTTCTGAACCGCTTGCTTTGTTGAAAGTGGGTTTTCTCTATGTAGAATAACGTTGCAAAGACGGCGAATAAAGTTATTTGCACAAAACACGAGCAGTTTCCAAGTTACACGCGTTCGAACAGCATGAAACAGAGGAAACTGTGTATCTGCTCTTCTGAACCGCTTGCTTTGTTGAAAGTGGGTTTTCTCTATGTAGAATAAAGTAGCATAGACTGTGAATAAAGTTATTTGCACAAAACACGAGCAGTTTCCAAGTTACACGCGTTCGTACAGCATGAAACAGAGGAAACTGTGTATCTGCTCTTCTGAACCGCTTGCTTTGTTGAAAGTGGGTTTTCTCTCTGTAGAATAACGTTGCAAAGACGGTGAATAAAGTTATTTGCACAAAACACGAACAGTTTTCAAGAGAAACGCGTCCGCACAGGATCAAACAGAGGAAACTCTGTGTCTTCTCTTCTGAACCGCTTGCTTTGGTGAAAGTGGGTTTTCTCTCTGTAGAATAACGTAGCAAAGACTGTGAATAAAGTTACTTGCACAAAACACGAACAGTTTCCAAGATAAACGCTGCCGAACAGCATTAAACAGAGGAAACTGTGTGTCTGCTCTTCTGAACAGCTTGCTTTGGCGAAAGTGGGTTTTCCCTATGTAGAATAACGTAGCAAAGACTGTGAATAAAGTTATTTGCACAAAACACGAACAGTTTCCAAGATAAACGCGTTCGAACAGCATTAAACAGAAGAAACTGTGTATCTGCTCTTCTGAACCGCTTGCTGTGGTGAAAGTGGGTTTTCTCTCTGTAGAATAACGTAGTGTTATAAATTTATATGTCCAATCAACGATTCGAAGGCTTGTGAGTTGAGTGAGACTAGTTTGTAGAAACGTATTTTTAATATTTTCAAATAGAAATAAAAATAATGTTATAAATTTATAGGCTCAATCAACGATTCGAAGGCTTGTGAGTTGATTGAGACTAGTTTGTAGGAACGTATTTTTAATATTTTCAAATACAAATAAAAATAATGTTATAAATTTATAGGTTCAATCAACGATTCGAAGGCTTGTGAGTTGACTGAGACTAGCTTGTGAGAACGTGTTTTTAATCTTTTCAAATACGAAGGAGGAAAGGAGAAAAAAAAATATAGGGTGAAGTCCCAGGGACGTAACAGTAGCAAAGACTGTGAATAAAGTTATTTGCACAAAACACGAACTGTTTCCAAGATAAACGCTGCCGAACAGCATTAAACAGAGGAAACTGTGTATCTGCTCTTCTGAACCGTTTCCTTGAGTGAAAGTGGGTTTTCTCTCCGTAGAATAACGTTGCAAAGACGGCGAATAAAGTTATTTGCACAAAACACGAACAGTTTTCAAGAGAAACGCGTCCGCACAGCATCAAACAGAGGAAACTGTGAATCTGCTCTTCTGAACCGCTCGCTTTGTTGAAAGTGGGTTTTCTCTATGTAGAATAACGTAGCAAAGACAGTGAATAAATTTATTTGCACAAAACTCGAACAGTTTCCAAGATAAACGCGCTCGAACAGCATCAAACAGAGGCAACTGTGTATCTGCTCTTCTGAACCGCTTGCTTTGGTGAAAGTGGGTTTTCTCTCTGTAGAATAACGTAGCAAAGACTGTGAATAAAGTTATTTGCACAAAACACGAGCAGTTTCCAAGTTAGACGCGTTCGAACAGCATTAAACAGAGGAAACTGTGTATCTGCTCTTCTCAACCGCTTGCTGTGGTGAAAGTGGGTTTTCTCTCTGCAGAATAACGTAGTGTTAAAAATTTATATGTCCAATCAACGATTCGAAGGCTTGTGAGTTGATTGAGACTAGTTTGTAGGAACGTATTTTTAATATTTTCAAATAGAAATAAAAATAATTTTATAAATTTATAGGTTCAATCAACGATTCGAAGGCTTGTGAGTTGACTGAGACTAGCTTGTGAGAACGTGTTTTTAATCTTTTCAAATACGAAGGAGGAAAGGAGAAAAAAAAATATAGGGTGAAGTCCCTGGGACGTAACAGTAGCAAAGACTGTGAATAAAGTTATTTGCACAAAACACGAGCAGTTTCCAAGGTAAACGCGTTCGAACAGCATTAAACAGAGGAAACTGTGTATCTGCTCTTCTGAACCGCTTGCTGTGGTGAAAGTGGGTTTTCTCTCTGCAGAATAACGTAGTGTTATAAATTTATATGTCCAATCAACGATTCGAAGGCTTGTGAGTTGATTGAGACTAGTTTGTAGGAACGCATTTTTAATATTTTTAAATAGAAAAAAATAGTGTTATAAATTAATAGGTTCAATCAACGATTCGAAGGCTTGCAAGTTGATTAAGACTAGTTTGTAGGAACGCATTTTTAATATTTTTAAATAGAAATAAAAATAATGTTATAAATTTGTAGGTTCAATCAACGATTCGAAGGCTTGTGAGTTGATTGAGACTAGTTTGTAGGAACGCATTTTTAGTATTTTTAAATAGAAAAAAATAGTGTTGTAAATTAATAGGTTTAATCAACCTTTCGAAGGCTTGCAAGCTGACTGAGACTAGCTTGTGAGAACGTATTTTTAATCTTTTCAAATACGAAGGAGGAAAGGAGAAAAAAAAATATAGGGTGAAGTCCTTGGGACGTAACAGTAGCAAAGACTGTGAGTAAAGTTATTTGCACAAAACACGAACTGTTTCCAAGATAAACGCTGCCGAACAGCATTAAACAGAGGAAACTGTGTATCTGCTCTTCTGAACCGCTTCCTTGAGTGAAAGTGGGTTTTCTCTCCGTAGAATAACGTTGCAAAGACGGTGAATAAAGTTATTTGCACAAAACACGAGCAGTTTCCAAGATACACGCGTTCGAACAGCATCAAACAGAGGAAACTGTGTATCTGCTCTTCTGAACCGCTTCCTTTGTTGAAAGTGGGTTTTCTCTCTGTAGAATAACGTAGCAAAGACTGAGAATAAAGTTATTTGCACAAAACACGAGCAGTTTCCAAGATACACGCGTTCGAACAGCATGAAACAGAGGAAACTCTGTGTCTGCTCTTCTGAACCGCTTGCTTTGGTGAAAGTGGGTTTTCTCTCTGTAGAATAACGTAGCAAAGACTGAGAATAAAGTTATTTGCACAAAACACGAGCAGTTTCCAAGATACACGCGTTCGAACAGCATGAAACAGAGGAAACTCTGTGTCTGCTCTTCTGAACCGCTTGCTTTGGTGAAAGTGGGTTTTCTCTCTGTAGAATAACGTAGCAAAGACTGTGAATAAAGTTATTTGCACAAAACACGAACAGTTTCCAAGATACACGCGTTCCAACAGCATGAAACAGAGGAAACTGTGTATCTGCTCTTCTGAACAGCTTGCTTTGTTGAAAGTGGGTTTTCTCTATGTAGAATAACGTAGCAAAGACTGTGAATAAAGTTATTTGCACAAAACACGAGCAGTTACCAAGTTACACGCGTTCGAACAGCATGAAACAGAGGAAACTGTGTATCTGCTCTTCTGAACCGCTCGCTTTGTTGAAAGTGGGTTTTCTCTATGTAGAATAACGTAGCAAAGACAGTGAATAAATTTATTTGCACAAAACTCGAACAGTTTCCAAGATAAACGCGCTCGAACAGCATTAAACAGAAGAAACTGTGTATCTGCTCTTCTGAACCGCTTGCTGTGGTGAAAGTGGGTTTTCTCTCTGCAGAATAACGTAGTGTTATAAATTTATATGTCCAATCAACGATTCGAAGGCTTGTGAGTTGATTGAGACTAGTTTGTAGGAACGCATTTTTAATATTTTTAAATAGAAAAAAATAGTGTTATAAATTAATAGGTTTAATCAACCTTTCGAAGGCTTGCAAGCTGACTGAGACTGGCTTGTGAGAACGCATTTTTAATCTTTTCAAATACGAAGGAGGAAAGGAGAAAAAAAAATATAGGGTGAAGTCCCTGGGACGTAACAGTAGCAAAGACTGTGAATAAAGTTATTTCTACAAAACACGAACTGTTTCCAAGATAAACGCTGCCGAACAGCATTAAACAGAGGAAACTCTGTGTCTGCTCGTCTGAACCGCTTGCTTTGGTGAAAGTGGGTTTTTTCTATGTAGAATAACGTAGCAAAGACTGTGAATAAAGTTATTTGCACAAAACACGAACAGTTTCCAAGATAAACGCGTTCGAACAGCATCAAACAGAGGAAACTGTGTATCTGCTCTTCTGAACCGCTTCCTTTGTTGAAAGTGGGTTTTCTCTCTGTAGAATAACGTAGCAAAGACTGAGAATAAAGTTATTTGCACAAAACACGAGCAGTTTCCAAGATACACGCGTTCGAACAGCATGAAACAGAGGAAACTCTGTGTCTGCTCTTCTGAACCGCTTGCTTTGGTGAAAGTGGGTTTTCTCTCTGTAGAATAACGTAGCAAAGACTGAGAATAAAGTTATTTGCACAAAACACGAGCAGTTTCCAAGATACACGCGTTCGAACAGCATGAAACAGAGGAAACTCTGTGTCTGCTCTTCTGAACCGCTTGCTTTGGTGAAAGTGGGTTTTCTCTCTGTAGAATAACGTAGCAAAGACTGTGAATAAAGTTATTTGCACAAAACACGAACAGTTTCCAAGATACACGCGTTCCAACAGCATGAAACAGAGGAAACTGTGTATCTGCTCTTCTGAACAGCTTGCTTTGTTGAAAGTGGGTTTTCTCTATGTAGAATAACGTAGCAAAGACTGTGAATAAAGTTATTTGCACAAAACACGAGCAGTTACCAAGTTACACGCGTTCGAACAGCATGAAACAGAGGAAACTGTGTATCTGCTCTTCTGAACCGCTCGCTTTGTTGAAAGTGGGTTTTCTCTATGTAGAATAACGTAGCAAAGACAGTGAATAAATTTATTTGCACAAAACTCGAACAGTTTCCAAGATAAACGCGCTCGAACAGCATTAAACAGAAGAAACTGTGTATCTGCTCTTCTGAACCGCTTGCTGTGGTGAAAGTGGGTTTTCTCTCTGCAGAATAACGTAGTGTTATAAATTTATATGTCCAATCAACGATTCGAAGGCTTGTGAGTTGATTGAGACTAGTTTGTAGGAACGCATTTTTAATATTTTTAAATAGAAAAAAATAGTGTTATAAATTAATAGGTTTAATCAACCTTTCGAAGGCTTGCAAGCTGACTGAGACTGGCTTGTGAGAACGCATTTTTAATCTTTTCAAATACGAAGGAGGAAAGGAGAAAAAAAAATATAGGGTGAAGTCCCTGGGACGTAACAGTAGCAAAGACTGTGAATAAAGTTATTTCTACAAAACACGAACTGTTTCCAAGATAAACGCTGCCGAACAGCATTAAACAGAGGAAACTCTGTGTCTGCTCGTCTGAACCGCTTGCTTTGGTGAAAGTGGGTTTTTTCTATGTAGAATAACGTAGCAAAGACTGTGAATAAAGTTATTTGCACAAAACACGAACAGTTTCCAAGATAAACGCGTTCGAACAGCATGAAAGAGAGGAAACTCTGTGTCTGCTCTTCTGAACCGCTTGCTTTGGTGAAAGTGGGTTTTCTCTCTGTAGAATAACGTAGCAAAGACTGAGAATAAAGTTATTTGCACAAAACACGAGCAGTTTCCAAGATACACGCGTTCGAACAGCATGGAACAGAGGAAACTCTGTGTCTGCTCTTCTGAACCGCTTGCTTTGGTGAAAGTGGGTTTTCTCTCTGTAGAATAACGTAGCAAAGACTGTGAATAAAGTTATTTGCACAAAACACGAACAGTTTCCAAGATACACGCGTTCGAACAGCATGAAACAGAGGAAACTGTGTATCTGCTCTTCTGAACAGCTTGCTTTGTTGAAAGTGGGTTTTCTCTATGTAGAATAACGTAGCAAAGACTGTGAATAAAGTTATTTGCACAAAACACGAGCAGTTACCAAGTTACACGCGTTCGAACAGCATGAAACAGAGGAAACTGTGTATCTGCTCTTCTGAACCGCTCGCTTTGTTGAAAGTGGGTTTTCTCTATGTAGAATAACGTAGCAAAGACAGTGAATAAATTTATTTGCACAAAACTCGAACAGTTTCCAAGATAAACGCGCTCGAACAGCATTAAACAGAAGAAACTGTGTATCTGCTCTTCTGAACCGCTTGCTGTGGTGAAAGTGGGTTTTCTCTCTGCAGAATAACGTAGTGTTATAAATTTATATGTCCAATCAACGATTCGAAGGCTTGTGAGTTGATTGAGACTAGTTTGTAGGAACGCATTTTTAATATTTTTAAATAGAAAAAAATAGTGTTATAAATTAATAGGTTCAATCAACGATTCGAGGGCTTGCAAGTTGATTAAGACTAGTTTGTAGGAACGCATTTTTAATATTTTTAAATAGAAATAAAAATAATGTTATAAATTTGTAGGTTCAATCAACGATTCGAAGGCTTGTGAGTTGATTGAGACTAGTTTGTAGGAACGCATTTTTAGTATTTTTAAATAGAAAAAAATAGTGTTATAAATTAATAGGTTTAATCAACCTTTCGAAGGCTTGCAAGCTGACTGAGACTAGCTTGTGAGAACGTATTTTTAATCTTTTCAAATACGAAGGAGGAAAGGAGAAAAAAAAAATATACGGTGAAGTCCCTGGGACGTAAGAGTAGCAAAGACTGTGAATAAAGTTATTTGCACAAAACACGAACTGTTTCCAAGATAAACGCTGCCGAACAGCATTAAACAGAGGAAACTGTGTATCTGCTCTTCTGAACCGCTTGCTTTGGTGAAAGTGGGTTTTCTCTCTGTAGAATAACGTAGCAAAGACTGTTGTGACGGGGCAGCGTAGCCCGTCCCAAAACTCCCGCTCTCACGCGAAGCCGCCTCGCACTCGCCGCTGAACCTCAACAACCGTTGCTCCAAGGGGGACCGCCAAAACCAGCGAATAATTACTAATGCGCCTTATCTTGTTTCGAGCCCAATATAGCGACGAGATCAGCGAGTCGATCGAGGAGCGGGAGTTAAGCTCGAGGAGAATGGACCCGACGAGTCCTACCTGCGAGCCATACAGAGGGTGCAGATACGCCGATTGACGTGCCGATCAGGCCGCTCTGACCCTGGACAGACGACGGACGACGCAACGGCGACAGACCGACGGACGTACCAGGGGCTCCTAGCTCTCGCTGGCTGAAGGCAGCGGCGGAGAGCGCAGCGTAGCGCAACGATCGATCCCAGCGCGCGGGATCGATACGCGAGCCCTCGATACCGATCGAGACCGATCGGCGCGGCGGCACCGAGAGATCGATAGCGTAAGGCGGCAACGTAACGCGAAACGAATTTTGCGTAGGACCGGAAGCTCCTCACTTTGTGAGCGACCTTCAACGCGAGCGGATTCCGAGTGCGAGAGTGAGCCACAACCAGACGATTCAAGGAGTTTAGAGAAAGCGATTCAGCGGAGCGAGTTTATACCGGTAAGCCCAGCGAATTGCCGCCTGCCTATCACCTGTAAAGATCTCGGTGCCGGCCGTTCACGCTCCAACAAGAGGCTACCCTGGCGCGAGTGACCACCGGTCACTAGGCGGCTACCCCTTGGGGCGACTCTTCAAGTCGCCACAAAGTCCCCGGTTCGGACAGAACATCGTGAGCCATTAGATTGGGAGGCGTACGAAAGCCAGGAGCGGCCCGGCCGCCACCATCTAGCTTCGTAACTTGCATGCGAACGGTTTTGGGTTTTCCGGCTTCGAGGCTCGTAGATCGGCCGCCGATATTGTACGATTGCAGTGCGACTGCAGGTCATCGAAAGTTCTATTCGATTCTTTGGCGTGTCCGTGCCTTCCAGCAGGCGAGCGTCCGGCAAGCGCGACCGGCCGGGAGAATAGATTGTGTAGCGGCTACGGGAAAGCCGAGGGTCCGAACGCCGACGTTCGGACGCGAGCGCGCGGACTTAGGATTTTCCGGCCAGTTTCCCGGCCAATAATAAACATCGTTGCCACCCATCCGCGTGGGATTATTCAGCCTCCTTTCCCGACCCAAAGACCTTCGCCACTCTACCGGACACGAGCTAGCCCGGCCGACACCGGTGAGTGCCGCCGAGTCCAGCCCGGGGACGAGCGGAGGGCACCAACCAGGACGAGGGGAGACCCAGGAGAAATTCGGCCCTTATCGGGGCCTGTCGCCCAGCATTTTCCCCCCTTTCCACCTTCCAGGAACCCCGGACGGACTTAGGCGAAGTTGAGGCGCGTCCACCCGGACCGACGCGGACCGAGGTCCGGAGAAACCGTTTACACTGTGAATAAAGTTATTTGCACAAAACACGAACAGTTTCCAAGATACACGCGTTCGAACAGCATGAAACAGAGGAAACTGTGTATCTGCTCTTCTGAACCGCTTGCTTTGTTGAAAGTGGGTTTTCTCTATGTAGAATAACGTAGCAAAGACTGTGAATAAAGTTATTTGCACAAAACACGAGCAGTTTCCAAGATACACGCGTTCGAACAGCATTAAACAGAGGAAACTGTGTATCTGCTCTTCTGAACCGCTTGCTTTGTTGAAAGTGGGTTTTCTCTCTGTAGAATAACGTAGCAAAGACTGTGAATAAAGTTATTTGCACAAAAACGAACAGTTTCCAAGATAAACGCGTTCGAACAGCATTAAACAGAGGAAACTGTGTATCTGCTCTTCTGAACCGCTTGCTTTGTTGAAAGTGGATTTTCTCTATGTAGAATAACGTAGCAAAGACTGTGATTAAGTTATTTGCACAAAACACGAGCAGTTTCCAAGTTACACGCGTTCGAACAGCATGAAACAGAGGAAACTGTGTATCTGCTCTTCTGAACCGCTCGCTTTGTTGACAGTGGGTTTTCTCTATGTAGAATAACGTAGCAAAGACAGTGAATAAATTTATTTGCACAAAACTCGAACAGTTTCCAAGATAAACGCGCTCGAACAGCATCGAACAGAGGAAACTGTGTATCTGCTCCTCTGAACCGCTTGCTTTGGTGAAAGTGGGTGTTCTCTCTGTAGAATAACGTAGCAAAGACTGTGAATAAAGTTATTTGCACAAAACACGAGCAGTTTCCAAGATAAACGCGCTCGAACAGCATCAAACAGAGGGAACTGTGTATCTGCTCTTCTGAACCGCTTGCTTTGGTGAAAGTGGGTTTTGTCTCTGTAGAATAACGTAGCAAAGACTGTGAATAAAGTCATTTGCACAAAACACGAGCAGTTTCCAAGATACACGCGTTCGAACAGCATGAAACAGAGGAAACTCTGTGTCTGCTCTTCTGAACCGCTTGCTGTGGTGAAAGTGGGTTTTCTCTCTGTAGAATAACGTAGTGTTATAAATTTATAGGTTCAATCAACGATTCGAAGGCTTGTGAGTTGATTGAGACTAGTTTGTAGGAACGCATTTTTAATATTATTAAATAGAAATAAAAATAATGTTATAAATTTGTAGGTTTAATCAACGATTCGAAGGCTTGCAAGCTGACTGAGACTAGCTTGTGAGAACGTATTTTTAATCTTTTCAAATACGAAGGAGGAAAGGAGAAAAAAAAATATAGGGTGAAGTCCCTGGGATGTAATAGTAGCAAAGACTGTGAATAAAGTTATTTGCACAAAACACGAACAATTTCCAAGATAAACGCGTTCGAACAGCATCAACCATAGGAAACTCTGTATCTGTTCTTCTGAACTGCTTGCTTTGTTGAAAGTGGGTTTTCTCTATGTAGAATAACGTAGCAAAGACTGTGAATAAAGTTATTTGCACAAAACACGAGCAGTTTCCAAGATCCACGCCTTCGAACAGCATCAAACAGAAGAAACTGTGTATCTGCTCTTCTGAACCGCTTGCTTTGTTGAAAGTGGGTTTTCTCTATGTAGAATAACGTAGCAAAGACTGAGAATAAAGTTATTTGCACAAAACACGAGCAGTTTCCAAGATACACGCGTTCGAACAGCATTAAACAGAGGAAACTGTGTATCTGCTCTTCTGAACCGCTTGCTTTGTTGACAGTGGGTTTTCTCTATGTAGAATAACGTAGCAAAGACAGTGAATAAATTTATTTGCACAAAACTCGAACAGTTTCCAAGATAAACGCGCTCGAACAGCATCGAACAGAGGAAACTGTGTATCTGCTCCTCTGAACCGCTTGCTTTGTTGAAAGTGGGTTTTCTCTCTGTAGAATAACGTAGCAAAGACTGTGAATAAAGTTATTTGCACAAAAACGAACAGTTTCCAAGATAAACGCGTTCGAACAGCATTAAACAGAGGAAACTGTGTATCTGCTCTTCTGAACCGCTTGCTTTGTTGAAAGTGGGTTTTCTCTATGTAGAATAACGTAGCAAAGACTGTGATTAAGTTATTTGCACAAAACACGAGCAGTTTCCAAGTTACACGCGTTCGAACAGCATGAAACAGAGGAAACTGTGTATCTGCTCTTCTGAACCGCTTGCTGTGGTGAAAGTGGGTTTTCTCTCTGTAGAATAACGTAGTGTTATAAATTTATAGGTTCAATCAACGATTCGAAGGCTTGTGAGTTGATTGAGACTAGTTTGTAGGAACGCATTTTTAATATTATTAAATAGAAATAAAAATAATGTTATAAATTTGTAGGTTTAATCAACGATTCGAAGGCTTGCAAGCTGACTGAGACTAGCTTGTGAGAACGTATTTTTAATCTTTTCAAATACGAAGGAGGAAAGGAGAAAAAAAAATATAGGGTGAAGTCCCTGGGATGTAATAGTAGCAAAGACTGTGAATAAAGTTATTTGCACAAAACACGAACAATTTCCAAGATAAACGCGTTCGAACAGCATCAACCATAGGAAACTCTGTATCTGTTCTTCTGAACTGCTTGCTTTGTTGAAAGTGGGTTTTCTCTATGTAGAATAACGTAGCAAAGACTGTGAATAAAGTTATTTGCACAAAACACGAGCAGTTTCCAAGATCCACGCCTTCGAACAGCATCAAACAGAAGAAACTGTGTATCTGCTCTTCTGAACCGCTTGCTTTGTTGAAAGTGGGTTTTCTCTATGTAGAATAACGTAGCAAAGACTGAGAATAAAGTTATTTGCACAAAACACGAGCAGTTTCCAAGATACACGCGTTCGAACAGCATTAAACAGAGGAAACTGTGTATCTGCTCTTCTGAACCGCTTGCTTTGTTGAAAGTGGGTTTTCTCTCTGTAGAATAGCGTAGCAGAGACTGTGAATAAAGTTATTTGCACAAAACACGAGCAGTTTCCAAGATACACGCGTTCGAACAGCATTAAACAGAGGAAACTGTGTATCTGCTCTTCTGAACCGCTTGCTTTGTTGAAAGTGGGTTTTCTCTCTGTAGAATAGCGTAGCAGAGACTGTGAATAAAGTTATTTGCACAAAACACGAGCAGTTTCCAAGATACACGCGTTCGAACAGCATCAAACAGAGGAAACTGTGTATCTTCTCTTCTGAACCACTTGCTTTGGTGAAAGTGGGTTTTCTCTCTGTAGAATAACGGAGCAAACACTGTGTATAAAGTTATTTGCACAAAACACGAGCAGTTTCCAAGGTACACGCGTTCGAACAGCATGAAACAGAGGAAACTCTGTGTCTGCTCTTCTGAACCACTTGCTTTGGTGAAAGTGGGTTTTCTCTCTGTAGAATAACGTAGCAAAGACTGTGAATAAAGTTATTTGCACAAAACACGAACAGTTTCCAAGATACACGCGTTCGAACAGCATGAAACAGAGGAAACTGTGTATCTGCTCTTCTGAACCGCTTGCTTTGTTGAAAGTGGGTTTTCTCTATGTAGAATAACGTAGCAAAGACTGTGAATAAAGTTATTTGCACAAAACACGAGCAGTTTCCAAGTTACACGCGTTCGAACAGCATGAAACAAAGGAAACTGTGTATCTGCTCTTCTGAACCGCTCGCTTTGTTGACAGTGGGTTTTCTCTATGTAGAATAACGTAGCAAAGACAGTGAATAAATTTATTTGCACAAAACTCGAACAGTTTCCAAGATAAACGCGCTCGAACAGCATCGAACAGAGGAAACTGTGTATCTGCTCTTCTGAACCGCTCGCTTTGTTGAAAGTGGGTTTTCTCTATGTAGTATAACGTAGCAGAGACTGTGAATAAAGTTATTTGCACAAAACACGAACAGTTTTCAAGAGAAACGCGTCCGCACAGCATCAAACAGAGGAAACTCTGTATCTGTTCTTCTGAACTGCTTGCTTTGTTGAAAGTGGGTTTTCTCTATGTAGAATAACGTAGCAAAGACTGTGAATAAAGTTATTTGCACAAAACACGAGCAGTTTCCAAGATCCACGCCTTCGAACAGCATCAAACAGAAGAAACTGTGTATCTGCTCTTCTGAACCGCTTGCTTTGTTGAAAGTGGGTTTTCTCTATGTAGAATAACGTAGCAAAGACTGAGAATAAAGTTATTTGCACAAAACACGAGCAGTTTCCAAGATACACGCGTTCGAACAGCATTAAACAGAGGAAACTGTGTATCTGCTCTTCTGAACCGCTTGCTTTGTTGAAAGTGGGTTTTCTCTCTGTAGAATAGCGTAGCAGAGACTGTGAATAAAGTTATTTGCACAAAACACGAGCAGTTTCCAAGATACACGCGTTCGAACAGCATTAAACAGAGGAAACTGTGTATCTGCTCTTCTGAACCGCTTGCTTTGTTGAAAGTGGGTTTTCTCTCTGTAGAATAGCGTAGCAGAGACTGTGAATAAAGTTATTTGCACAAAACACGAGCAGTTTCCAAGATACACGCGTTCGAACAGCATCAAACAGAGGAAACTGTGTATCTTCTCTTCTGAACCACTTGCTTTGGTGAAAGTGGGTTTTCTCTCTGTAGAATAACGGAGCAAACACTGTGTATAAAGTTATTTGCACAAAACACGAGCAGTTTCCAAGGTACACGCGTTCGAACAGCATGAAACAGAGGAAACTCTGTGTCTGCTCTTCTGAACCACTTGCTTTGGTGAAAGTGGGTTTTCTCTCTGTAGAATAACGTAGCAAAGACTGTGAATAAAGTTATTTGCACAAAACACGAACAGTTTCCAAGATACACGCGTTCGAACAGCATGAAACAGAGGAAACTGTGTATCTGCTCTTCTGAACCGCTTGCTTTGTTGAAAGTGGGTTTTCTCTATGTAGAATAACGTAGCAAAGACTGTGAATAAAGTTATTTGCACAAAACACGAGCAGTTTCCAAGTTACACGCGTTCGAACAGCATGAAACAAAGGAAACTGTGTATCTGCTCTTCTGAACCGCTCGCTTTGTTGACAGTGGGTTTTCTCTATGTAGAATAACGTAGCAAAGACAGTGAATAAATTTATTTGCACAAAACTCGAACAGTTTCCAAGATAAACGCGCTCGAACAGCATCGAACAGAGGAAACTGTGTATCTGCTCTTCTGAACCGCTCGCTTTGTTGAAAGTGGGTTTTCTCTATGTAGTATAACGTAGCAGAGACTGTGAATAAAGTTATTTGCACAAAACACGAACAGTTTTCAAGAGAAACGCGTCCGCACAGCATCAAACAGAGGAAACTCTGTGTCTGTTCTTCTGAACCGCTTGCTTTGGTGAAAGTGGGTTTTCTCTCTGTAGAATAACGTAGCAAAGACTGAGAATAAAGTTATTTGCACAAAACACGAACAATTTCCAAGATAAACGCGTTCGAACAGCATCAACCATAGGAAACTCTGTATCTGTTCTTCTGAACTGCTTGCTTTGTTGAAAGTGGGTTTTCTCTATGTAGAATAACGTAGCAAAGACTGTGAATAAAGTTATTTGCACAAAACACGAGCAGTTTCCAAGATCCACGCCTTCGAACAGCATCAAACAGAAGAAACTGTGTATCTGCTCTTCTGAACCGCTTGCTTTGTTGAAAGTGGGTTTTCTCTATGTAGAATAACGTAGCAAAGACTGAGAATAAAGTTATTTGCACAAAACACGAGCAGTTTCCAAGATACACGCGTTCGAACAGCATTAAACAGAGGAAACTGTGTATCTGCTCTTCTGAACCGCTTGCTTTGTTGAAAGTGGGTTTTCTCTCTGTAGAATAGCGTAGCAGAGACTGTGAATAAAGTTATTTGCACAAAACACGAGCAGTTTCCAAGATACACGCGTTCGAACAGCATTAAACAGAGGAAACTGTGTATCTGCTCTTCTGAACCGCTTGCTTTGTTGAAAGTGGGTTTTCTCTCTGTAGAATAGCGTAGCAGAGACTGTGAATAAAGTTATTTGCACAAAACACGAGCAGTTTCCAAGATACACGCGTTCGAACAGCATCAAACAGAGGAAACTGTGTATCTGCTCTTCTGAACCGCTCGCTTTGTTGAAAGTGGGTTTTCTCTATGTAGTATAACGTAGCAGAGACTGTGAATAAAGTTATTTGCACAAAACACGAGCAGTTTCCAAGATACACGCGTTCGAACAGCATCAAACAGAGGAAACTGTGTATCTGCTCTTCTGAACCGCTTGCTGTGGTGAAAGTGGGTTTTCTCTCTGTAGAATAACGTAGTGTTATAAATTTATATGTCCAATCAACGATTCGAAGGCTTGTGAGTTGATTGAGACTAGTTTGTAGGAACGTATTTTTAATATTTTCAAATAGAAATAAAAATAATGTTATAAATTTATAGGTTCAATCAACGATTCGAAGGCTTGTGAGTTGATTGAGACTAGTTTGTAGGAACGCATTTTTAATATTATTAAATAGAAATAAAAATAATGTTATAAATTTGTAGGTTTAATCAACGATTCGAAGGCTTGCAAGCTGACTGAGACTAGCTTGTGAGAACGTATTTTTAATCTTTTCAAATATCAAGGAGGAAAGGAGAAAAAAAAATATAGGGTGAAGTCCCTGGGACGTAACAGTAGCAAAGACTGTGAATAAAGTTATTTGCACAAAACACGAACTGTTTCCAAGATAAACGCTGCCGAACAGCATTAAACAGAGGAAACTGTGTATCTGCTCTTCTGAACCGCTTGCTTTGGTGAAAGTGGGTTTTCTCTATGTAGAATAACGTAGCAAAGACTGTGAATAAAGTTATTTGCACAAAACACGAGCAGTTTCCAAGATACACGCGTTCGAACAGCATTAAACAGAGGAAACTGTGTATCTGCTCTTCTGAACCGCCTGCTTTGTTGAAAGTGGGTTTTCTCTATGTAGAATAACGTAGCAAAGACTGTGAATAAAGTTATTTGCACAAAACACGAACAGTTTCCAAGATATACACGTTCGAACAGCCTGAAACAGAGGAAACTCTGTATCTGCTCTTCTGAACCGCCTGCTTTGTTGAAAGTGGGTTTTCTCTATGTAGAATAACGTAGCAAAGACTGTGAATAAAGTTATTTGCACAAAACACGAGCAGTTTCCAAGATACACGCGTTCGAACAGCATTAAACAGAGGAAACTGTGTATCTGCTTTTCTGAACCGCTTGCTTTGGTGAAAGTGGGTTTTCTCTATGTAGAATAACGTAGCAAAGACTGTGAATAAAGTTATTTGCACAAAACACGAGCAGTTTCCAAGATACACGCGTTCGAACAGCATTAAACAGAGGAAACTGTGTATCTGCTCTTCTGAACCGCCTGCTTTGTTGAAAGTGGGTTTTCTCTATGTAGAATAACGTAGCAAAGACTGTGAATAAAGTTATTTGCACAAAACACGAACAGTTTCCAAGATAAACGCGCTCGAACAGCATCAAACAGAGGCAACTGTGTATCTGCTCTTCTGAACCGCTTGCTTTGGTGAAAGTGGGTTTTCTCTCTGTAGAATAACGTAGCAAAGACTGTGAATAAAGTTATTTGCACAAAACACGAGCAGTTTCCAAGTTAGACGCGTTCGAACAGCATTAAACAGAGGAAACTGTGTATCTGCTCTTCTCAACCGCTTGCTGTGGTGAAAGTGGGTTTTCTCTCTGCAGAATAACGTAGTGTTAAAAATTTATATGTCCAATCAACGATTCGAAGGCTTGTGAGTTGATTGAGACTAGTTTGTAGGAACGTATTTTTAATATTTTCAAATAGAAATAAAAATAATTTTATAAATTTATAGGTTCAATCAACGATTCGAAGGCTTGTGAGTTGACTGAGACTAACTTGTGAGAACGTGTTTTTAATCTTTTCAAATACGAAGGAGGAAAGGAGAAAAAAAAATATAGGGTGAAGTCCCTGGGACGTAACAGTAGCAAAGACTGTGAATAAAGTTATTTGCACAAAACACGAGCAGTTTCCAAGTTAGACGCGTTCGAACAGCATCAAACAGAGGAAACTGTGTATCTGCTCTTCTGAACCGCTTGCTTTGTTGAAAGTGGGTTTTCTCTGTGTAGAATAACGTAGCAAAGACTGTGAATAAAGTTATTTGCACAAAACACGAACAGTTTCCAAGATACACGCGTTCGAACAGCATTAAACAGAAGAAACTGTGTATCTGCTCTTCTGAACCGCTTGCTGTGGTGAAAGTGGGTTTTCTCTCTGTAGAATAACGTAGTGTTATAAATTTATAGGTTCAATCAACGATTCGAAGGCTTGTGAGTTGACTGAGACTAGCTTGTGAGAACGTGTTTTTAATCTTTTCAAATACGAAGGAGGAAAGGAGAAAAAAAAATATAGGGTGAAGTCCCAGGGACGTAACAGTAGCAAAGACTGTGAATAAAGTTATTTGCACAAAACACGAACTGTTTCCAAGATAAACGCTGCCGAACAGCATTAAACAGAGGAAACTGTGTATCTGCTTTTCTGAACCGTTTCCTTGAGTGAAAGTGGGTTTTCTCTCCGTAGAATAACGTTGCAAAGACGGCGAATAAAGTTATTTGCACAAAACACGAACAGTTTTCAAGAGAAACGCGTCCGCACAGCATCAAACAGAGGAAACTGTGAATCTGCTCTTCTGAACCGCTCGCTTTGTTGAAAGTGGGTTTTCTCTATGTAGAATAACGTAGCAAAGACAGTGAATAAATTTATTTGCACAAAACTCGAACAGTTTCCAAGATAAACGCGCTCGAACAGCATCAAACAGAGGCAACTGTGTATCTGCTCTTCTGAACCGCTTGCTTTGGTGAAAGTGGGTTTTCTCTCTGTAGAATAACGTAGCAAAGACTGTGAATAAAGTTATTTGCACAAAACACGAGCAGTTTCCAAGTTAGACGCGTTCGAACAGCATTAAACAGAGGAAACTGTGTATCTGCTCTTCTCAACCGCTTGCTGTGGTGAAAGTGGGTTTTCTCTCTGCAGAATAACGTAGTGTTTAAAATTTATATGTCCAATCAACGATTCGAAGGCTTGTGAGTTGATTGAGACTAGTTTGTAGGAACGTATTTTTAATATTTTCAAATAGAAATAAAAATAATTTTATAAATTTATAGGTTCAATCAACGATTCGAAGGCTTGTGAGTTGACTGAGACTAGCTTGTGAGAACGTGTTTTTAATCTTTTCAAATACGAAGGAGGAAAGGAGAAAAAAAAATATAGGGTGAAGTCCCTGGGACGTAACAGTAGCAAAGACTGTGAATAAAGTTATTTGCACAAAACACGAACTGTTTCCAAGATAAACGCTGCCGAACAGCATTAAACAGAGGAAACTGTGTATCTGCTCTTCTGAACCGTTTCCTTGAGTGAAAGTGGGTTTTCTCTCCGTAGAATAACGTTGCAAAGACGGTGAATAAAGTTATTTGCACAAAACACGAACAGTTTTCAAGAGAAACGCGTCCGCACAGCATCAAACAGAGGAAACTGTGAATCTGCTCTTCTGAACCGCTTGCTTTGTTGAAAGTGGGTTTTCTCTATGTAGAATAACGTAGCAAGGACTGAGAATAAAGTTATTTGCACAAAACACGAGCAGTTTCCAAGATACACGCGTTCGAACAGCATGAAACAGAGGAAACTCTGTGTCTGCTCTTCTGAACCGCTTGCGTTGGTGAAAGTGGGTTTTCTCTATGTAGAATAACGTAGCAAAGACTGTGAATAAAGTTATTTGCACAAAACACGAACAGTTTCCAAGGTAAACGCGTTCGAACAGCATTAAACAGAGGAAACTGTGTATCTGCTCTTCTGAACCGCTTGCTGTGGTGAAAGTGGGTTTTCTCTCTGCAGAATAACGTAGTGTTATAAATTTATATGTCCAATCAACGATTCGAAGGCTTGTGAGTTGATTGAGACTAGTTTGTAGGAACGCATTTTTAATATTTTTAAATAGAAAAAAATAGTGTTATAAATTAATAGGTTCAATCAACGATTCGAAGGCTTGCAAGTTGATTAAGACTAGTTTGTAGGAACGCATTTTTAATATTTTTAAATAGAAATAAAAATAATGTTATAAATTTGTAGGTTCAATCAACGATTCGAAGGCTTGTGAGTTGATTGAGACTAGTTTGTAAGACGCATTTTTAGTATTTTTAAATATAAAAAAATAGTGTTATAAATTAATAGGTTTAATCAACCTTTCGAAGGCTTGCAAGCTGACTGAGACTAGCTTGTGAGAACGTATTTTTAATCTTTTCAAATACGAAGGAGGAAAGGAGAAAAAAAAATATACGGTGAAGTCCCTGGGACGTAAGAGTAGCAAAGACTGTGAATAAAGTTATTTGCACAAAACACGAACAGTTTTCAAGAGAAACGCGTCCGCACAGCATCAAACAGAGGAAACTGTGAATCTGCTCTTCTGAACCGCTCGCTTTGTTGAAAGTGGGTTTTCTCTATGTAGAATAACGTAGCAAAGACAGTGAATAAATTTATTTGCACAAAACTCGAACAGTTTCCAAGATAAACGCGCTCGAACAGCATCAAACAGAGGCAACTGTGTATCTGCTCTTCTGAACCGCTTGCTTTGGTGAAAGTGGGTTTTCTCTATGTAGAATAACGTAGCAAAGACTGTGAATAAAGTTATTTGCACAAAACACGAACTGTTTCCAAGATAAACGCTGCCGAACAGCATTAAACAGAGGAAACTGTGTATCTGCTCTTCTGAACCGTTTCCTTGAGTGAAAGTGGGTTTTCTCTCCGTAGAATAACGTTGCAAAGACGGTGAATACAGTTATTTGCACAAAACACGAACAGTTTTCAAGAGAAACGCGTCCGCACAGCATCAAACAGAGGAAACTGTGAATCTGCTCTTCTGAACCGCTCGCTTTGTTGAAAGTGGGTTTTCTCTATGTAGAATAACGTAGCAAAGACAGTGAATAAATTTATTTGCACAAAACTCGAACAGTTTCCAAGATAAACGCGCTCGAACAGCATCAAACAGAGGCAACTGTGTATCTGCTCTTCTGAACCGCTTGCTTTGGTGAAAGTGGGTTTTCTCTATGTAGAATAACGTAGCAAAGACTGTGAATAAAGTTATTTGCACAAAACACGAACTGTTTCCAAGATAAACGCTGCCGAACAGCATTAAACAGAGGAAACTGTGTATCTGCTCTTCTGAACCGTTTCCTTGAGTGAAAGTGGGTTTTCTCTCCGTAGAATAACGTTGCAAAGACGGTGAATACAGTTATTTGCACAAAACACGAACAGTTTTCAAGAGAAACGCGTCCGCACAGCATCAAACAGAGGAAACTGTGAATCTGCTCTTCTGAACCGCTCGCTTTGTTGAAAGTGGGTTTTCTCTATGTAGAATAACGTAGCAAAGACAGTGAATAAATTTATTTGCACAAAACTCGAACAGTTTCCAAGATAAACGCGCTCGAACAGCATCAAACAGAGGCAACTGTGTATCTGCTCTTCTGAACCGCTTGCTTTGGTGAAAGTGGGTTTTCTCTCTGTAGAATAACGTAGCAAAGACTGTGAATAAAGTTATTTGCACAAAACTCGAACAGTTTCCAAGATAAACGCGTTCGAACAGCATTAAACAGAGGAAACTGTGTATCTGCTCTTCTGAACCGCTTGCTGTGGTGAAAGTGGGTTTTCTCTCTGCAGAATAACGTAGTGTTAAAAATTTATATGTCCAATCAACGATTCGAAGGCTTGTGAGTTGATTGAGACTAGTTTGTAGGAACGTATTTTTAATATTTTCAAATAGAAATAAAAATAATTTTATAAATTTATAGGTTCAATCAACGATTCGAAGGCTTGTGAGTTGATTGAGACTAGTTTGTAGGAACGTATCTTTAATATTTTCAAATAGAAATAAAAATAATGTTATAAATTTGTAGGTTTAATCAATGATTCGAAGGCTTGCAAGCTGACTGAGACTAGCTTGTGAGAACGTATTTTTAATCTTTTCAAATACGAAGGAGGAAAGGAGAAAAAAAAATATAGGGTGAAGTCCTTGGGACGTAACAGTAGCAAAGACTGTGAGTAAAGTTATTTGCACAAAACACGAACTGTTTCCAAGATAAACGCTGCCGAACAGCATTAAACAGAGGAAACTGTGTATCTGCTCTTCTGAACCGCTTCCTTGAGTGAAAGTGGGTTTTCGCTCCGTAGAATAACGTTGCAAAGACGGTGAATAAAGTTATTTGCACAAAACACGAGCAGTTTCCAAGATACACGCGTTCGAACAGCATCAAACAGAGGAAACTGTGTATCTGCTCTTCTGAACCGCTTCCTTTGTTGAAAGTGGGTTTTCTCTCTGTAGAATAACGTAGCAAAGACTGAGAATAAAGTTATTTGCACAAAACACGAGCAGTTTCCAAGATACACGCGTTCGAACAGCATGAAACAGAGGAAACTCTGTGTCTGCTCTTCTGAACCGCTTGCTTTGGTGAAAGTGGGTTTTCTCTCTGTAGAATAACGTAGCAAAGACTGAGAATAAAGTTATTTGCACAAAACACGAGCAGTTTCCAAGATACACGCGTTCGAACAGCATGAAACAGAGGAAACTCTGTGTCTGCTCTTCTGAACCGCTTGCTTTGGTGAAAGTGGGTTTTCTCTCTGTAGAATAACGTAGCAAAGACTGTGAATAAAGTTATTTGCACAAAACACGAACAGTTTCCAAGATACACGCGTTCGAACAGCATGAAACAGAGGAAACTCTGTGTCTGCTCTTCTGAACCGCTTGCTTTGGTGAAAGTGGGTTTTCTCTCTGTAGAATAACGTAGCAAAGACTGAGAATAAAGTTATTTGCACAAAACACGAGCAGTTTCCAAGATACACGCGTTCGAACAGCATGAAACAGAGGAAACTCTGTGTCTGCTCTTCTGAACCGCTTGCTTTGGTGAAAGTGGGTTTTCTCTCTGTAGAATAACGTAGCAAAGACTGTGAATAAAGTTATTTGCACAAAACACGAACAGTTTCCAAGATACACGCGTTCGAACAGCATGAAACAGAGGAAACTGTGTATCTGCTCTTCTGAACAGCTTGCTTTGTTGAAAGTGGGTTTTCTCTATGTAGAATAACGTAGCAAAGACTGTGAATAAAGTTATTTGCACAAAACACGAGCAGTTACCAAGTTACACGCGTTCGAACAGCATGAAACAGAGGAAACTGTGTATCTGCTCTTCTGAACCGCTCGCTTTGTTGAAAGTGGGTTTTCTCTATGTAGAATAACGTAGCAAAGACAGTGAATAAATTTATTTGCACAAAACTCGAACAGTTTCCAAGATAAACGCGCTCGAACAGCATTAAACAGAAGAAACTGTGTATCTGCTCTTCTGAACCGCTTGCTGTGGTGAAAGTGGGTTTTCTCTCTGCAGAATAACGTAGTGTTATAAATTTATATGTCCAATCAACGATTCGAAGGCTTGTGAGTTGATTGAGACTAGTTTGTAGGAACGCATTTTTAATATTTTTAAATAGAAAAAAATAGTGTTATAAATTAATAGGTTTAATCAACCTTTCGAAGGCTTGCAAGCTGACTGAGACTGGCTTGTGAGAACGCATTTTTAATCTTTTCAAATACGAAGGAGGAAAGGAGAAAAAAAAATATAGGGTGAAGTCCCTGGGACGTAACAGTAGCAAAGACTGTGAATAAAGTTATTTCTACAAAACACGAACTGTTTCCAAGATAAACGCTGCCGAACAGCATTAAACAGAGGAAACTCTGTGTCTGCTCGTCTGAACCGCTTGCTTTGGTGAAAGTGGGTTTTTTCTATGTAGAATAACGTAGCAAAGACTGTGAATAAAGTTATTTGCACAAAACACGAACAGTTTCCAAGATAAACGCGTTCGAACAGCATGAAAGAGAGGAAACTCTGTGTCTGCTCTTCTGAACCGCTTGCTGTGGTGAAAGTGAGTTTTCTCTCCGTAGAATAACGTTGAAAAGACGGTGAATAAAGTTATTTCTACGAAACACGAACTGTTTCCAAGATAAACGCTGCCGAACAGCATTAAACAGAGGAAACTCTGTGTCTGCTCTTCTGAACCGCTTGCTTTGGTGAAAGTGGGTTTTCTCTATGTAGAATAACGTAGCAAAGACTGTGAATAAAGTTATTTGCACAAAACACGAGCAGTTTCCAAGATACACGCGTTCGAAGAGCATGAAACAGAGGAAATTCTGTGTCTGCTCTTCTGAACCGCTTGCTGTGGTGAAAGTGGGTTTTCTCTCCGTAGAATAACGTTGCAAAGACGGTGAATAAAGTTATTTGCACAAAACACGAACAGTTTTCAAGAGAAACGCGTCCGCACAGCATCAAACAGAGGAAACTCTGTGTCTGCTCTTCTGAACCGCTTGCTTTGTTGAAAGTGGGTTTTCTTTATGTAGAATAACGTAGCAAGGACTGAGAATAAAGTTATTTGCACAAAACACGAGCAGTTTCCAAGATACACGCGTTCGAACAGCATGAAACAGAGGAAACTCTGTGTCTGCTCTTCTGAACCGCTTGCGTTGGTGAAAGTGGGTTTTCTCTATGTAGAATAACGTAGCAAAGACTGTGAATAAAGTTATTTGCACAAAACACGAACAGTTTCCAAGGTAAACGCGTTCGAACAGCATTAAACAGAGGAAACTGTGTATCTGCTCTTCTGAACCGCTTGCTGTGGTGAAAGTGGGTTTTCTCTCTGCAGAATAACGTAGTGTTATAAATTTATATGTCCAATCAACGATTCGAAGGCTTGTGAGTTGATTGAGACTAGTTTGTAGGAACGCATTTTTAATATTTTTAAATAGAAAAAAATAGTGTTATAAATTAATAGGTTCAATCAACGATTCGAAGGCTTGCAAGTTGATTAAGACTAGTTTGTAGGAACGCATTTTTAATATTTTTAAATAGAAATAAAAATAATGTTATAAATTTGTAGGTTCAATCAACGATTCGAAGGCTTGTGAGTTGATTGAGACTAGTTTGTAAGACGCATTTTTAGTATTTTTAAATATAAAAAAATAGTGTTATAAATTAATAGGTTTAATCAACCTTTCGAAGGCTTGCAAGCTGACTGAGACTAGCTTGTGAGAACGTATTTTTAATCTTTTCAAATACGAAGGAGGAAAGGAGAAAAAAAAATATACGGTGAAGTCCCTGGGACGTAAGAGTAGCAAAGACTGTGAATAAAGTTATTTGCACAAAACACGAACAGTTTTCAAGAGAAACGCGTCCGCACAGCATCAAACAGAGGAAACTGTGAATCTGCTCTTCTGAACCGCTCGCTTTGTTGAAAGTGGGTTTTCTCTATGTAGAATAACGTAGCAAAGACAGTGAATAAATTTATTTGCACAAAACTCGAACAGTTTCCAAGATAAACGCGCTCGAACAGCATCAAACAGAGGCAACTGTGTATCTGCTCTTCTGAACCGCTTGCTTTGGTGAAAGTGGGTTTTCTCTATGTAGAATAACGTAGCAAAGACTGTGAATAAAGTTATTTGCACAAAACACGAACTGTTTCCAAGATAAACGCTGCCGAACAGCATTAAACAGAGGAAACTGTGTATCTGCTCTTCTGAACCGTTTCCTTGAGTGAAAGTGGGTTTTCTCTCCGTAGAATAACGTTGCAAAGACGGTGAATACAGTTATTTGCACAAAACACGAACAGTTTTCAAGAGAAACGCGTCCGCACAGCATCAAACAGAGGAAACTGTGAATCTGCTCTTCTGAACCGCTCGCTTTGTTGAAAGTGGGTTTTCTCTATGTAGAATAACGTAGCAAAGACAGTGAATAAATTTATTTGCACAAAACTCGAACAGTTTCCAAGATAAACGCGCTCGAACAGCATCAAACAGAGGCAACTGTGTATCTGCTCTTCTGAACCGCTTGCTTTGGTGAAAGTGGGTTTTCTCTATGTAGAATAACGTAGCAAAGACTGTGAATAAAGTTATTTGCACAAAACACGAACTGTTTCCAAGATAAACGCTGCCGAACAGCATTAAACAGAGGAAACTGTGTATCTGCTCTTCTGAACCGTTTCCTTGAGTGAAAGTGGGTTTTCTCTCCGTAGAATAACGTTGCAAAGACGGTGAATACAGTTATTTGCACAAAACACGAACAGTTTTCAAGAGAAACGCGTCCGCACAGCATCAAACAGAGGAAACTGTGAATCTGCTCTTCTGAACCGCTCGCTTTGTTGAAAGTGGGTTTTCTCTATGTAGAATAACGTAGCAAAGACAGTGAATAAATTTATTTGCACAAAACTCGAACAGTTTCCAAGATAAACGCGCTCGAACAGCATCAAACAGAGGCAACTGTGTATCTGCTCTTCTGAACCGCTTGCTTTGGTGAAAGTGGGTTTTCTCTCTGTAGAATAACGTAGCAAAGACTGTGAATAAAGTTATTTGCACAAAACTCGAACAGTTTCCAAGATAAACGCGTTCGAACAGCATTAAACAGAGGAAACTGTGTATCTGCTCTTCTGAACCGCTTGCTGTGGTGAAAGTGGGTTTTCTCTCTGCAGAATAACGTAGTGTTAAAAATTTATATGTCCAATCAACGATTCGAAGGCTTGTGAGTTGATTGAGACTAGTTTGTAGGAACGTATTTTTAATATTTTCAAATAGAAATAAAAATAATTTTATAAATTTATAGGTTCAATCAACGATTCGAAGGCTTGTGAGTTGATTGAGACTAGTTTGTAGGAACGTATCTTTAATATTTTCAAATAGAAATAAAAATAATGTTATAAATTTGTAGGTTTAATCAATGATTCGAAGGCTTGCAAGCTGACTGAGACTAGCTTGTGAGAACGTATTTTTAATCTTTTCAAATACGAAGGAGGAAAGGAGAAAAAAAAATATAGGGTGAAGTCCTTGGGACGTAACAGTAGCAAAGACTGTGAGTAAAGTTATTTGCACAAAACACGAACTGTTTCCAAGATAAACGCTGCCGAACAGCATTAAACAGAGGAAACTGTGTATCTGCTCTTCTGAACCGCTTCCTTGAGTGAAAGTGGGTTTTCGCTCCGTAGAATAACGTTGCAAAGACGGTGAATAAAGTTATTTGCACAAAACACGAGCAGTTTCCAAGATACACGCGTTCGAACAGCATCAAACAGAGGAAACTGTGTATCTGCTCTTCTGAACCGCTTCCTTTGTTGAAAGTGGGTTTTCTCTCTGTAGAATAACGTAGCAAAGACTGAGAATAAAGTTATTTGCACAAAACACGAGCAGTTTCCAAGATACACGCGTTCGAACAGCATGAAACAGAGGAAACTCTGTGTCTGCTCTTCTGAACCGCTTGCTTTGGTGAAAGTGGGTTTTCTCTCTGTAGAATAACGTAGCAAAGACTGAGAATAAAGTTATTTGCACAAAACACGAGCAGTTTCCAAGATACACGCGTTCGAACAGCATGAAACAGAGGAAACTCTGTGTCTGCTCTTCTGAACCGCTTGCTTTGGTGAAAGTGGGTTTTCTCTCTGTAGAATAACGTAGCAAAGACTGTGAATAAAGTTATTTGCACAAAACACGAACAGTTTCCAAGATACACGCGTTCGAACAGCATGAAACAGAGGAAACTCTGTGTCTGCTCTTCTGAACCGCTTGCTTTGGTGAAAGTGGGTTTTCTCTCTGTAGAATAACGTAGCAAAGACTGAGAATAAAGTTATTTGCACAAAACACGAGCAGTTTCCAAGATACACGCGTTCGAACAGCATGAAACAGAGGAAACTCTGTGTCTGCTCTTCTGAACCGCTTGCTTTGGTGAAAGTGGGTTTTCTCTCTGTAGAATAACGTAGCAAAGACTGTGAATAAAGTTATTTGCACAAAACACGAACAGTTTCCAAGATACACGCGTTCGAACAGCATGAAACAGAGGAAACTGTGTATCTGCTCTTCTGAACAGCTTGCTTTGTTGAAAGTGGGTTTTCTCTATGTAGAATAACGTAGCAAAGACTGTGAATAAAGTTATTTGCACAAAACACGAGCAGTTACCAAGTTACACGCGTTCGAACAGCATGAAACAGAGGAAACTGTGTATCTGCTCTTCTGAACCGCTCGCTTTGTTGAAAGTGGGTTTTCTCTATGTAGAATAACGTAGCAAAGACAGTGAATAAATTTATTTGCACAAAACTCGAACAGTTTCCAAGATAAACGCGCTCGAACAGCATTAAACAGAAGAAACTGTGTATCTGCTCTTCTGAACCGCTTGCTGTGGTGAAAGTGGGTTTTCTCTCTGCAGAATAACGTAGTGTTATAAATTTATATGTCCAATCAACGATTCGAAGGCTTGTGAGTTGATTGAGACTAGTTTGTAGGAACGCATTTTTAATATTTTTAAATAGAAAAAAATAGTGTTATAAATTAATAGGTTTAATCAACCTTTCGAAGGCTTGCAAGCTGACTGAGACTGGCTTGTGAGAACGCATTTTTAATCTTTTCAAATACGAAGGAGGAAAGGAGAAAAAAAAATATAGGGTGAAGTCCCTGGGACGTAACAGTAGCAAAGACTGTGAATAAAGTTATTTCTACAAAACACGAACTGTTTCCAAGATAAACGCTGCCGAACAGCATTAAACAGAGGAAACTCTGTGTCTGCTCGTCTGAACCGCTTGCTTTGGTGAAAGTGGGTTTTTTCTATGTAGAATAACGTAGCAAAGACTGTGAATAAAGTTATTTGCACAAAACACGAACAGTTTCCAAGATAAACGCGTTCGAACAGCATGAAAGAGAGGAAACTCTGTGTCTGCTCTTCTGAACCGCTTGCTGTGGTGAAAGTGAGTTTTCTCTCCGTAGAATAACGTTGAAAAGACGGTGAATAAAGTTATTTCTACGAAACACGAACTGTTTCCAAGATAAACGCTGCCGAACAGCATTAAACAGAGGAAACTCTGTGTCTGCTCTTCTGAACCGCTTGCTTTGGTGAAAGTGGGTTTTCTCTATGTAGAATAACGTAGCAAAGACTGTGAATAAAGTTATTTGCACAAAACACGAGCAGTTTCCAAGATACACGCGTTCGAAGAGCATGAAACAGAGGAAATTCTGTGTCTGCTCTTCTGAACCGCTTGCTGTGGTGAAAGTGGGTTTTCTCTCCGTAGAATAACGTTGCAAAGACGGTGAATAAAGTTATTTGCACAAAACACGAACAGTTTTCAAGAGAAACGCGTCCGCACAGCATCAAACAGAGGAAACTCTGTGTCTGCTCTTCTGAACCGCTTGCTTTGTTGAAAGTGGGTTTTCTTTATGTAGAATAACGTAGCAAGGACTGAGAATAAAGTTATTTGCACAAAACACGAGCAGTTTCCAAGATACACGCGTTCGAACAGCATGAAACAGAGGAAACTCTGTGTCTGCTCTTCTGAACCGCTTGCGTTGGTGAAAGTGGGTTTTCTCTATGTAGAATAACGTAGCAAAGACTGTGAATAAAGTTATTTGCACAAAACACGAACAGTTTCCAAGGTAAACGCGTTCGAACAGCATTAAACAGAGGAAACTGTGTATCTGCTCTTCTGAACCGCTTGCTGTGGTGAAAGTGGGTTTTCTCTCTGCAGAATAACGTAGTGTTATAAATTTATATGTCCAATCAACGATTCGAAGGCTTGTGAGTTGATTGAGACTAGTTTGTAGGAACGCATTTTTAATATTTTTAAATAGAAAAAAATAGTGTTATAAATTAATAGGTTCAATCAACGATTCGAAGGCTTGCAAGTTGATTAAGACTAGTTTGTAGGAACGCATTTTTAATATTTTTAAATAGAAATAAAAATAATGTTATAAATTTGTAGGTTCAATCAACGATTCGAAGGCTTGTGAGTTGATTGAGACTAGTTTGTAGGAACGCATTTTTAGTATTTTTAAATAGAAAAAAATAGTGTTATAAATTAATAGGTTTAATCAACCTTTCGAAGGCTTGCAAGCTGACTGAGACTAGCTTGTGAGAACGTATTTTTAATCTTTTCAAATACGAAGGAGGAAAGGAGAAAAAAAAAATATACGGTGAAGTCCCTGGGACGTAAGAGTAGCAAAGACTGTGAATAAAGTTATTTGCACAAAACACGAACTGTTTCCAAGATAAACGCTGCCGAACAGCATTAAACAGAGGAAACTGTGTATCTGCTCTTCTGAACCGCTTGCTTTGGTGAAAGTGGGTTTTCTCTCTGTAGAATAACGTAGCAAAGACTGTTGTGACGGGGCAGCGTAGCCCGTCCCAAAACTCCCGCTCTCACGCGAAGCCGCCTCGCACTCGCCGCTGAACCTCAACAACCGTTGCTCCAAGGGGGACCGCCAAAACCAGCGAATAATTACTAATGCGCCTTATCTTGTTTCGAGCCCAATATAGCGACGAGATCAGCGAGTCGATCGAGGAGCGGGAGTTAAGCTCGAGGAGAATGGACCCGACGAGTCCTACCTGCGAGCCATACAGAGGGTGCAGATACGCCGATTGACGTGCCGATCAGGCCGCTCTGACCCTGGACAGACGACGGACGACGCAACGGCGACAGACCGACGGACGTACCAGGGGCTCCTAGCTCTCGCTGGCTGAAGGCAGCGGCGGAGAGCGCAGCGTAGCGCAACGATCGATCCCAGCGCGCGGGATCGATACGCGAGCCCTCGATACCGATCGAGACCGATCGGCGCGGCGGCACCGAGAGATCGATAGCGTAAGGCGGCAACGTAACGCGAAACGAATTTTGCGTAGGACCGGAAGCTCCTCACTTTGTGAGCGACCTTCAACGCGAGCGGATTCCGAGTGCGAGAGTGAGCCACAACCAGACGATTCAAGGAGTTTAGAGAAAGCGATTCAGCGGAGCGAGTTTATACCGGTAAGCCCAGCGAATTGCCGCCTGCCTATCACCTGTAAAGATCTCGGTGCCGGCCGTTCACGCTCCAACAAGAGGCTACCCTGGCGCGAGTGACCACCGGTCACTAGGCGGCTACCCCTTGGGGCGACTCTTCAAGTCGCCACAAAGTCCCCGGTTCGGACAGAACATCGTGAGCCATTAGATTGGGAGGCGTACGAAAGCCAGGAGCGGCCCGGCCGCCACCATCTAGCTTTGTAACTTGCATGCGAACGGTTTTGGGTTTTCCGGCTTCGAGGCTCGTAGATCGGCCGCCGATATTGTACGATTGCAGTGCGACTGCAGGTCATCGAAAGTTCTATTCGATTCTTTGGCGTGTCCGTGCCTTCCAGCAGGCGAGCGTCCGGCAAGCGCGACCGGCCGGGAGAATAGATTGTGTAGCGGCTACGGGAAAGCCGAGGGTCCGAACGCCGACGTTCGGACGCGAGCGCGCGGACTTAGGATTTTCCGGCCAGTTTCCCGGCCAATAATAAACATCGTTGCCACCCATCCGCGTGGGATTATTCAGCCTCCTTTCCCGACCCAAAGACCTTCGCCACTCTACCGGACACGAGCTATCCCGGCCGACACCGGTGAGTGCCGCCGAGTCCAGCCCGGGGACGAGCGGAGGGCACCAACCAGGACGAGGGGAGACCCAGGAGAAATTCGGCCCTTATCGGGGCCTGTCGCCCAGCATTTTCCCCCCTTTCCACCTTCCAGGAACCCCGGACGGACTTAGGCGAAGTTGAGGCGCGTCCACCCGGACCGACGCGGACCGAGGTCCGGAGAAACCGTTTACACTGTGAATAAAGTTATTTGCACAAAACACGAACAGTTTCCAAGATACACGCGTTCGAACAGCATGAAACAGAGGAAACTGTGTATCTGCTCTTCTGAACCGCTTGCTTTGTTGAAAGTGGGTTTTCTCTATGTAGAATAACGTAGCAAAGACTGTGAATAAAGTTATTTGCACAAAACACGAGCAGTTTCCAAGATACACGCGTTCGAACAGCATTAAACAGAGGAAACTGTGTATCTGCTCTTCTGAACCGCTTGCTTTGTTGAAAGTGGGTTTTCTCTCTGTAGAATAACGTAGCAAAGACTGTGAATAAAGTTATTTGCACAAAAACGAACAGTTTCCAAGATAAACGCGTTCGAACAGCATTAAACAGAGGAAACTGTGTATCTGCTCTTCTGAACCGCTTGCTTTGTTGAAAGTGGGTTTTCTCTATGTAGAATAACGTAGCAAAGACTGTGATTAAGTTATTTGCACAAAACACGAGCAGTTTCCAAGTTACACGCGTTCGAACAGCATGAAACAGAGGAAACTGTGTATCTGCTCTTCTGAACCGCTCGCTTTGTTGACAGTGGGTTTTCTCTATGTAGAATAACGTAGCAAAGACAGTGAATAAATTTATTTGCACAAAACTCGAACAGTTTCCAAGATAAACGCGCTCGAACAGCATCGAACAGAGGAAACTGTGTATCTGCTCTTCTGAACCGCTTGCTTTGGTGAAAGTGGGTGTTCTCTCTGTAGAATAACGTAGCAAAGACTGTGAATAAAGTTATTTGCACAAAACACGAGCAGTTTCCAAGATAAACGCGCTCGAACAGCATCAAACAGAGGGAACTGTGTATCTGCTCTTCTGAACCGCTTGCTTTGGTGAAAGTGGGTTTTGTCTCTGTAGAATAACGTAGCAAAGACTGTGAATAAAGTCATTTGCACAAAACACGAGCAGTTTCCAAGATACACGCGTTCGAACAGCATGAAACAGAGGAAACTCTGTGTCTGCTCTTCTGAACCGCTTGCTGTGGTGAAAGTGGGTTTTCTCTCTGTAGAATAACGTAGTGTTATAAATTTATAGGTTCAATCAACGATTCGAAGGCTTGTGAGTTGATTGAGACTAGTTTGTAGGAACGCATTTTTAATATTATTAAATAGAAATAAAAATAATGTTATAAATTTGTAGGTTTAATCAACGATTCGAAGGCTTGCAAGCTGACTGAGACTAGCTTGTGAGAACGTATTTTTAATCTTTTCAAATACGAAGGAGGAAAGGAGAAAAAAAAATATAGGGTGAAGTCCCTGGGATGTAATAGTAGCAAAGACTGTGAATAAAGTTATTTGCACAAAACACGAACAATTTCCAAGATAAACGCGTTCGAACAGCATCAACCATAGGAAACTCTGTATCTGTTCTTCTGAACTGCTTGCTTTGTTGAAAGTGGGTTTTCTCTATGTAGAATAACGTAGCAAAGACTGTGAATAAAGTTATTTGCACAAAACACGAGCAGTTTCCAAGATCCACGCCTTCGAACAGCATCAAACAGAAGAAACTGTGTATCTGCTCTTCTGAACCGCTTGCTTTGTTGAAAGTGGGTTTTCTCTATGTAGAATAACGTAGCAAAGACTGAGAATAAAGTTATTTGCACAAAACACGAGCAGTTTCCAAGATACACGCGTTCGAACAGCATTAAACAGAGGAAACTGTGTATCTGCTCTTCTGAACCGCTTGCTTTGTTGAAAGTGGGTTTTCTCTCTGTAGAATAGCGTAGCAGAGACTGTGAATAAAGTTATTTGCACAAAACACGAGCAGTTTCCAAGATACACGCGTTCGAACAGCATCAAACAGAGGAAACTCTGTATCTGCTCTTCTGAACCGCTTGCTTTGGTGAAAGTGGGTTTTCTCTATGTAGAATAACGTAGCAGAGACTGTGAATAAAGTTATTTGCACAAAACACGAGCAGTTTCCAAGATACACGCGTTCGAACAGCATGAAACAGAGGAAACTGTGTATCTGCTCTTCTGAACCGCTCGCTTCGATGAAAGTGGGTTTTCTCTCTGTAGAATAGCGTAGTAGAGACTGTGAATAAAGTTATTTGCACAAAACACGAGCAGTTTCCAAGATACACGCGTTCGAACAGCATTAAACAGAGGAAACTGTGTATCTGCTCTTCTGAACCGCTCGCTTCGATGAAAGTGGGTTTTCTCTCTGTAGAATAGCGTAGTAGAGACTGTGAATAAAGTTATTTGCACAAAACACGAGCAGTTTCCAAGATACACGCGTTCGAACAGCATTAAACAGAGGAAACTGTGTATCTGCTCTTCTGAACCGCTTGCTTTGTTGAAAGTGGGTTTTCTCTATGTAGAATAACGTAGCAAAGACTGAGAATAAAGTTATTTGCACAAAACACGAGCAGTTTCCAAGATACACGCGTTCGAACAGCATTAAACAGAGGAAACTGTGTATCTGCTCTTCTGAACCGCCTGCTTTGTTGAAAGTGGGTTTTCTCTATGTAGAATAACGTAGCAAAGACTGTGAATAAAGTTATTTGCACAAAACACGAGCAGTTTCCAAGATCCACGCCTTCGAACAGCATCAAACAGAGGAAACTGTGTATCTGTTCTTCTGAACCGCTTGCTTTGGTGAAAGTGGGTTTTCTCTCTGTAGAATAACGTAGCAAAGACTGAGAATAAAGTTATTTGCACAAAACACGAACAGTTTCCAAGATACACACGTTCGAACAGCCTGAAACAGAGGAAACTCTGTATCTGCTCTTCTGAACCGCTTGCTTTGTTGAAAGTGGGTTTTCTCTCTGTAGAATAGCGTAGCAGAGACTGTGAATAAAGTTATTTGCACAAAACACGAGCAGTTTCCAAGATCCACGCCTTCGAACAGCATCAAACAGAGGAAACTGTGTATCTGTTCTTCTGAACCGCTTGCTTTGTTGAAAGTGGGTTTTCTCTCTGTAGAATAACGTAGCAAAGACTGTGAATAAAGTTATTTGCACAAAACACGAGCAGTTTCCAAGATACACGCGTTCGAACAGCATGAAACAGAGGAAACTGTGTATCTGCTCTTCTGAACCGCTCGCTTTGATGAAAGTGGGGTTTCTCTCTGTAGAATAGCGTAGTAGAGACTGTGAATAAAGTTATTTGCACAAAACACGAGCAGTTTCCAAGATACACGCGTTCGAACAGCATGAAACAGAGGAAACTGTGTATCTGCTCTTCTGAACCGCTCGCTTTGATGAAAGTGGGTTTTCTCTCTGTAGAATAGCGTAGTAGAGACTGTGAATAAAGTTATTTGCACAAAACACGAACAGTTTTCAAGAGAAACGCGTCCGCACAGCATAAAACAGAGGAAACTGTGTATCTGCTCTTCTGAACCGCCTGCTTTGTTGAAAGTGGGTTTTCTCTATGTAGAATAACGTAGCAAAGACTGTGAATAAAGTTATTTGCACAAAACACAAGCAGTTTCCAAGTTACACGCGTTCGAACAGAATGAAACAGAGGAAACTCTGTATCTGCTCTTCTGAACCGCTTGCTTTGGTGAAAGTGGGTTTTCTCTATGTAGAATAACGTAGCAGAGACTGTGAATAAAGTTATTTGCACAAAACACGAGCAGTTTCCAAGATACACGCGGTCGAACAGCATGAAACAGAGGAAACTGTGTATCTGCTCTTCTGAACCGCTCGCTTTGATGAAAGTGGGTTTTCTCTCTGTAGAATAGCATAGTAGAGACTGTGAATAAAGTTATTTGCACAAAACACGAGCAGTTTCCAAGATACACGCGTTCGAACAGCATTAAACAGAGGAAACTGTGTATCTGCTCTTCTGAACCGCTTGCTTTGTTGAAAGTGGGTTTTCTCTCTGTAGAATAACGTAGCAAAGACTGTGAATAAAGTTATTTGCACAAAACACAAGCAGTTTCCAAGTTACACGCGTTCGAACAGAATGAAACAGAGGAAACTCTGTATCTGCTCTTCTGAACCGCTTGCTTTGGTGAAAGTGGGTTTTCTCTATGTAGAATAACGTAGCAGAGACTGTGAATAAAGTTATTTGCACAAAACACGAGCAGTTTCCAAGATACACGCGGTCGAACAGCATGAAACAGAGGGAACTGTGTATCTGCTCTTCTGAACCGCCTGCTTTGGTGAAAGTGGGTTTTCTCTCTGTAGAATAACGTAGCAAAGACTGTGAATAAAGTTATTTGCACAAAACACGAACAGTTTCCAAGATACACACGTTCGAACAGCCTGAAACAGAGGAAACTCTGTATCTGCTCTTCTGAACCGCTTGCTTTGTTGAAAGTGGGTTTTCTCTCTGTAGAATAGCGTAGCAGAGACTGTGAATAAAGTTATTTGCACAAAACACGAGCAGTTTCCAAGATAAACGCGCTCGAACAGCATCAAACAGAGGAAACTCTGTGTCTGCTCTTCTGAACCGCTTGCTGTGGTGAAAGTGGGTTTTCTCTCTGTAGAATAACGTAGTGTTATAAATTTATATGTCCAATCAACGATTCGAAGGCTTGTGAGTTGATTGAGACTAGTTTGTAGGAACGTATTTTTAATATTTTCAAATAGAAATAAAAATAATGTTATAAATTTATAGGTTCAATCAACGATTCGAAGGCTTGTGAGTTGATTGAGACTAGTTAGTAGGAACGTATTTTTAATATTTTCAAATAGAAATAAAAATAATGTTATAAATTTGTAGGTTTAATCAACGATTCGAAGGCTTGCAAGCTGACTGAGACTAGCTTGTGAGAACGTATTTTTAATCTTTTCAAATACGAAGGAGGAAACGAGAAAAAAAAATATAGGGTGAAATCCCTGGGACGTAACAGTAGCAAAGACTGTGAATAAAGTTATTTGCACAAAACACGAACTGTTTCCAAGATACACGCGTTCGAACAGCATGAAACAGAGGCAACTGTGTATCTGCTCTTCTGAACCGCTTGCTTTGGTGAAAGTGGGTTTTCTCTCTGTAGAATAACGTAGCAAAGACTGTGAATAAAGTTATTTGCACAAAACACGAACAGTTTTCAAGAGAAACGCGTCCGCACAGCATAAAACAGAGGAAACTCTGTGTCTGTTCTTCTGAACCGCTTGCTTTGGTGAAAGTGGGTTTTCTCTCTGTAGAATAACGTAGCAAAGACTGAGAATAAAGTTATTTGCATAAAACACGAACAGTTTCCAAGATACACACGTTCGAACAGCCTGAAACAGAGGAAACTCTGTATCTGCTCTTCTGAACCGCCTGCTTTGTTGAAAGTGGGTTTTCTCTATGTAGAATAACGTAGCAAAGACTGTGAATAAAGTTATTGGCACAAAACACAAGCAGTTTCCAAGTTACACGCGTTCGAACAGCATGAAACAGAGGAAACTCTGTATCTGCTCTTCTGAACCGCTTGCTTTGGTGAAAGTGGGTTTTCTCTATGTAGAATAACGTAGCAAAGACTGTTAATAAAGTTATTTGCACAAAACACGAACAGTTTCCAAGATAAACGCGTTCGAACAGTATCAACCATAGGAAACTCTGTATCTGTTCTTCTGAAGTGCTTGCTTTGTTGAAAGTGGGTTTTCTCTATGTAGAATGACGTAGCAGAGACTGTGAATAAAGTTATTTGCACAAAACACGAGCAGTTTCCAAGATACACGCGTTCGAACAGCATGAAACAGAGGAAACTGTGTATCTGCTCTTCTGAACCGCTCGCTTTGATGAAAGTGGGGTTTCTCTCTGTAGAATAGCGTAGTAGAGACTGTGAATAAAGTTATTTGCACAAAACACGAGCAGTTTCCAAGATACACGCGTTCGAACAGCATGAAACAGAGGAAACTGTGTATCTGCTCTTCTGAACCGCTCGCTTTGATGAAAGTGGGTTTTCTCTCTGTAGAATAGCGTAGTAGAGACTGTGAATAAAGTTATTTGCACAAAACACGAACAGTTTTCAAGAGAAACGCGTCCGCACAGCATAAAACAGAGGAAACTGTGTATCTGCTCTTCTGAACCGCCTGCTTTGTTGAAAGTGGGTTTTCTCTATGTAGAATAACGTAGCAAAGACTGTGAATAAAGTTATTTGCACAAAACACAAGCAGTTTCCAAGTTACACGCGTTCGAACAGCATGAAACAGAGGAAACTCTGTATCTGCTCTTCTGAACCGCTTGCTTTGGTGAAAGTGGGTTTTCTCTATGTAGAATAACGTAGCAGAGACTGTGAATAAAGTTATTTGCACAAAACACGAGCAGTTTCCAAGATACACGCGGTCGAACAGCATGAAACAGAGGAAACTGTGTATCTGCTCTTCTGAACCGCTCGCTTTGATGAAAGTGGGTTTTCTCTCTGTAGAATAGCATAGTAGAGACTGTGAATAAAGTTATTTGCACAAAACACGAGCAGTTTCCAAGATACACGCGTTCGAACAGCATTAAACAGAGGAAACTGTGTATCTGCTCTTCTGAACCGCTTGCTTTGTTGAAAGTGGGTTTTCTCTCTGTAGAATAGCGTAGCAGAGACTGTGAATAAAGTTATTTGCACAAAACACGAACAGTTTTCAAGAGAAACGCGTCCGCACAGCATCAAACAGAGGAAACTCTGTGTCTGTTCTTCTGAACCGCTTGCTTTGTTGAAAGTGGGTTTTCTCTCTGTAGAATAACGTAGCAAAGACTGAGAATAAAGTTATTTGCACAAAACACGAGCAGTTTCCAAGATACACGCGTTCGAACAGCATTAAACAGAGGAAACTGTGTATCTGCTCTTCTGAACCGCCTGCTTTGTTGAAAGTGGGTTTTCTCTATGTAGAATAACGTAGCAAAGACTGTGAATAAAGTTATTTGCACAAAACACGAACAGTTTCCAAGATACACACGTTCGAACAGCCTGAAACAGAGGAAACTCTGTATCTGCTCTTCTGAACCGCCTGCTTTGTTGAAAGTGAGTTTTCTCTATGTAGAATAACGTAGCAAAGACTGTGAATAAAGTTATTTGCACAAAACACAAGCAGTTTCCAAGTTACACGCGTTCGAACAGCATGAAACAGAGGAAACTCTGTATCTGCTCTTCTGAACCGCTTGCTTTGGTGAAAGTGGGTTTTCTCTATGTAGAATAACGTAGCAGAGACTGTGAATAAAGTTATTTGCACAAAACACGAGCAGTTTCCAAGATACACGCGTTCGAACAGCATGAAACAGAGGAAACTGTGTATCTGCTCTTCTGAACCGCTCGCTTTGATGACAGTGGGTTTTCTCTCTGTAGAATAGCGTAGTAGAGACTGTGAATAAAGTTATTTGCACAAAACACGAGCAGTTTCGAAGATACACGCGTTCGAACAGCATTAAACAGGGGAAACTGTGTATCTGCTCTTCTGAACCGCGTGCTTTGTTGAAAGTGGGTTTTCTCTCTGTAGAATAACGTAGCAAAGACTGAGAATAAAGTTATTTGCACAAAACACGAGCAGTTTCCAAGATACACGCGTTCGAACAGCATTAAACAGAGGAAACTGTGTATCTGCTCTTCTGAACCGCCTGCTTTGTTGAAAGTGGGTTTTCTCTATGTAGAATAACGTAGCAAAGACTGTGAATAAAGTTATTTGCACAAAACACGAACAGTTTCCAAGATACACACGTTCGAACAGCCTGAAACAGAGGAAACTCTGTATCTGCTCTTCTGAACCGCCTGCTTTGTTGAAAGTGAGTTTTCTCTATGTAGAATAACGTAGCAAAGACTGTGAATAAAGTTATTTGCACAAAACACAAGCAGTTTCCAAGTTACACGCGTTCGAACAGCATGAAACAGAGGGAACTGTGTATCTGCTCTTCTGAACCGCCTGCTTTGGTGAAAGTGGGTTTTCTCTCTGTAGAATAACGTAGCAAAGACTGTGAATAAAGTTATTTGCACAAAACACGAACAGTTTCCAAGATACACACGTTCGAACAGCCTGAAACAGAGGAAACTCTGTATCTGCTCTTCTGAACCGCTTGCTTTGTTGAAAGTGGGTTTTCTCTCTGTAGAATAGCGTAGCAGAGACTGTGAATAAAGTTATTTGCACAAAACACGAGCAGTTTCCAAGATAAACGCGCTCGAACAGCATCAAACAGAGGAAACTCTGTGTCTGCTCTTCTGAACCGCTTGCTGTGGTGAAAGTGGGTTTTCTCTCTGTAGAATAACGTAGTGTTATAAATTTATATGTCCAATCAACGATTCGAAGGCTTGTGAGTTGATTGAGACTAGTTTGTAGGAACGTATTTTTAATATTTTCAAATAGAAATAAAAATAATGTTATAAATTTATAGGTTCAATCAACGATTCGAAGGCTTGTGAGTTGATTGAGACTAGTTAGTAGGAACGTATTTTTAATATTTTCAAATAGAAATAAAAATAATGTTATAAATTTGTAGGTTTAATCAACGATTCGAAGGCTTGCAAGCTGACTGAGACTAGCTTGTGAGAACGTATTTTTAATCTTTTCAAATACGAAGGAGGAAACGAGAAAAAAAAATATAGGGTGAAATCCCTGGGACGTAACAGTAGCAAAGACTGTGAATAAAGTTATTTGCACAAAACACGAACTGTTTCCAAGATACACGCGTTCGAACAGCATGAAACAGAGGAAACTGTGTATCTGCTCTTCTGAACCGCTCGCTTTGATGAAAGTGGGTTTTCTCTCTGTAGAATAGCGTAGTAGAGACTGTGAATAAAGTTATTTGCACAAAACACGAACAGTTTTCAAGAGAAACGCGTCCGCACAGCATAAAACAGAGGAAACTGTGTATCTGCTCTTCTGAACCGCCTGCTTTGTTGAAAGTGGGTTTTCTCTATGTAGAATAACGTAGCAAAGACTGTGAATAAAGTTATTTGCACAAAACACAAGCAGTTTCCAAGTTACACGCGTTCGAACAGCATGAAACAGAGGAAACTCTGTATCTGCTCTTCTGAACCGCTTGCTTTGGTGAAAGTGGGTTTTCTCTATGTAGAATAACGTAGCAGAGACTGTGAATAAAGTTATTTGCACAAAACACGAGCAGTTTCCAAGATACACGCGGTCGAACAGCATGAAACAGAGGAAACTGTGTATCTGCTCTTCTGAACCGCTCGCTTTGATGAAAGTGGGTTTTCTCTCTGTAGAATAGCATAGTAGAGACTGTGAATAAAGTTATTTGCACAAAACACGAGCAGTTTCCAAGATACACGCGTTCGAACAGCATTAAACAGAGGAAACTGTGTATCTGCTCTTCTGAACCGCTTGCTTTGTTGAAAGTGGGTTTTCTCTCTGTAGAATAGCGTAGCAGAGACTGTGAATAAAGTTATTTGCACAAAACACGAACAGTTTTCAAGAGAAACGCGTCCGCACAGCATCAAACAGAGGAAACTCTGTGTCTGTTCTTCTGAACCGCTTGCTTTGTTGAAAGTGGGTTTTCTCTCTGTAGAATAACGTAGCAAAGACTGAGAATAAAGTTATTTGCACAAAACACGAGCAGTTTCCAAGATACACGCGTTCGAACAGCATTAAACAGAGGAAACTGTGTATCTGCTCTTCTGAACCGCCTGCTTTGTTGAAAGTGGGTTTTCTCTATGTAGAATAACGTAGCAAAGACTGTGAATAAAGTTATTTGCACAAAACACGAACAGTTTCCAAGATACACACGTTCGAACAGCCTGAAACAGAGGAAACTCTGTATCTGCTCTTCTGAACCGCCTGCTTTGTTGAAAGTGAGTTTTCTCTATGTAGAATAACGTAGCAAAGACTGTGAATAAAGTTATTTGCACAAAACACAAGCAGTTTCCAAGTTACACGCGTTCGAACAGCATGAAACAGAGGAAACTGTGTATCTGCTCTTCTGAACCGCTCGCTTTGATGAAAGTGGGTTTTCTCTCTGTAGAATAGCGTAGTAGAGACTGTGAATAAAGTTATTTGCACAAAACACGAGCAGTTTCGAAGATACACGCGTTCGAACAGCATTAAACAGGGGAAACTGTGTATCTGCTCTTCTGAACCGCGTGCTTTGTTGAAAGTGGGTTTTCTCTCTGTAGAATAACGTAGCAAAGACTGAGAATAAAGTTATTTGCACAAAACACGAGCAGTTTCCAAGTTACACGCGTTCGAACAGCCTGAAACAGAGGGAACTGTGTATCTGCTCTTCTGAACCGCCTGCTTTGGTGAAAGTGGGTTTTCTCTCTGTAGAATAACGTAGCAAAGACTGTGAATAAAGTTATTTGCACAAAACACGAGCAGTTTCCAAGATACACGCGTTCGAACAGCATGAAACAGAGGAAACTGTGTATCTGCTCTTCTGAACCGCTCGCTTTGATGAAAGTGGGTTTTCTCTCTGTAGAATAGCGTAGTAGAGACTGTGAATAAAGTTATTTGCACAAAACACGAACAGTTTTCAAGATACACGCGGTCGAACAGCATAAAACAGAGGAAACTCTGTGTCTGTTCTTCTGAACCGCTTGCTTTGGTGAAAGTGGGTTTTCTCTCTGTAGAATAACGTAGCAAAGACTGAGAATAAAGTTATTTGCACAAAACACGAGCAGTTTCCAAGATACACGCGTTCGAACAGCATTAAACAGAGGAAACTGTGTATCTGCTCTTCTGAACCGCTTGCTTTGTTGAAAGTGGGTTTTCTCTCTGTAGAATAGCGTAGCAGAGACTGTGAATAAAGTTATTTGCACAAAACACGAACAGTTTTCAAGAGAAACGCGTCCGCACAGCATCAAACAGAGGAAACTCTGTGTCTGTTCTTCTGAACCGCTTGCTTTGTTGAAAGTGGGTTTTCTCTCTGTAGAATAACGTAGCAAAGACTGAGAATAAAGTTATTTGCACAAAACACGAGCAGTTTCCAAGATACACGCGTTCGAACAGCATTAAACAGAGGAAACTGTGTATCTGCTCTTCTGAACCGCCTGCTTTGTTGAAAGTGGGTTTTCTCTATGTAGAATAACGTAGCAAAGACTGTGAATAAAGTTATTTGCACAAAACACGAACAGTTTCCAAGATACACACGTTCGAACAGCCTGAAACAGAGGAAACTCTGTATCTGCTCTTCTGAACCGCCTGCTTTGTTGAAAGTGAGTTTTCTCTATGTAGAATAACGTAGCAAAGACTGTGAATAAAGTTATTTGCACAAAACACAAGCAGTTTCCAAGTTACACGCGTTCGAACAGCATGAAACAGAGGAAACTCTGTATCTGCTCTTCTGAACCGCTTGCTTTGGTGAAAGTGGGTTTTCTCTATGTAGAATAACGTAGCAGAGACTGTGAATAAAGTTATTTGCACAAAACACGAGCAGTTTCCAAGATACACGCGTTCGAACAGCATGAAACAGAGGAAACTGTGTATCTGCTCTTCTGAACCGCTCGCTTTGATGAAAGTGGGTTTTCTCTCTGTAGAATAGCGTAGTAGAGACTGTGAATAAAGTTATTTGCACAAAACACGAGCAGTTTCGAAGATACACGCGTTCGAACAGCATTAAACAGGGGAAACTGTGTATCTGCTCTTCTGAACCGCGTGCTTTGTTGAAAGTGGGTTTTCTCTCTGTAGAATAACGTAGCAAAGACTGAGAATAAAGTTATTTGCACAAAACACGAGCAGTTTCCAAGTTACACGCGTTCGAACAGCCTGAAACAGAGGGAACTGTGTATCTGCTCTTCTGAACCGCCTGCTTTGGTGAAAGTGGGTTTTCTCTCTGTAGAATAACGTAGCAAAGACTGTGAATAAAGTTATTTGCACAAAACACGAGCAGTTTCCAAGATACACGCGTTCGAACAGCATGAAACAGAGGAAACTGTGTATCTGCTCTTCTGAACCGCTCGCTTTGATGAAAGTGGGTTTTCTCTCTGTAGAATAGCGTAGTAGAGACTGTGAATAAAGTTATTTGCACAAAACACGAACAGTTTTCAAGAGAAACGCGTCCGCACAGCATAAAACAGAGGAAACTCTGTGTCTGTTCTTCTGAACCGCTTGCTTTGGTGAAAGTGGGTTTTCTCTCTGTAGAATAACGTAGCAAAGACTGAGAATAAAGTTATTTGCACAAAACACGAACAGTTTCCAAGATACACACGTTCGAACAGCCTGAAACAGAGGAAACTCTGTATCTGCTCTTCTGAACCGCCTGCTTTGTTGAAAGTGGGTTTTCTCTATGTAGAATAACGTAGCAAAGACTGTGAATAAAGTTATTTGCACAAAACACGAGCAGTTTCCAAGATACACGCGTTCGAACAGCATGAAACAGAGGAAACTGTGTATCTGCTCTTCTGAACCGCCTGCTTTGTTGAAAGTGGCTTTTCTCTATGTAGAATAACGTAGCAAAGACTGTGAATAAAGCTATTTGCACAAAACACGAACAGTTTCCAAGATAATTGCGTTCGAAAAGCATCAACCATAGGAAACTCTGTATCTGTTCTTCTGAAGTGCTTGCTTTGTTGAAAGTGGGTTTTCTCTATGTAGAATAACGTAGCAAAGACTGTGAATAAAGTTATTTGCACAAAACACGAGCAGTTTCCAAGATCCACGCCTTCGAACAGCATCAAACAGAGGAAACTGTGTATCTGTTCTTCTGAACCGCTTGCTTTGGTGAAAGTGGGTTTTCTCTCTGTAGAATAACGTAGCAAAGACTGAGAATAAAGTTATTTGCACAAAACACGAGCAGTTTCCAAGATAAACGCGCTCGAACAGCATCAAACAGAGGGAACTGTGTATCTGCTCTTCTGAACCGCCTGCTTTGGTGAAAGTGGGTTTTCTCTCTGTAGAATAACGTAGCAAAGACTGTGAATAAAGTTATTTGCACAAAACACGAACAGTTTCCAAGATACACACGTTCGAACAGCCTGAAACAGAGGAAACTCTGTATCTGCTCTTCTGAACCGCTTGCTTTGTTGAAAGTGGGTTTTCTCTCTGTAGAATAGCGTAGCAGAGACTGTGAATAAAGTTATTTGCACAAAACACGAGCAGTTTCCAAGATAAACGCGCTCGAACAGCATCAAACAGAGGAAACTCTGTGTCTGCTCTTCTGAACCGCTTGCTGTGGTGAAAGTGGGTTTTCTCTCTGTAGAATAACGTAGTGTTATAAATTTATATGTCCAATCAACGATTCGAAGGCTTGTGAGTTGATTGAGACTAGTTTGTAGGAACGTATTTTTAATATTTTCAAATAGAAATAAAAATAATGTTATAAATTTATAGGTTCAATCAACGATTCGAAGGCTTGTGAGTTGATTGAGACTAGTTAGTAGGAACGTATTTTTAATATTTTCAAATAGAAATAAAAATAATGTTATAAATTTGTAGGTTTAATCAACGATTCGAAGGCTTGCAAGCTGACTGAGACTAGCTTGTGAGAACGTATTTTTAATCTTTTCAAATACGAAGGAGGAAACGAGAAAAAAAAATATAGGGTGAAATCCCTGGGACGTAACAGTAGCAAAGACTGTGAATAAAGTTATTTGCACAAAACACGAACAGTTTCCAAGATACACACGTTCGAACAGCCTGAAACAGAGGAAACTCTGTATCTGCTCTTCTGAACCGCTTGCTTTGTTGAAAGTGGGTTTTCTCTCTGTAGAATAGCGTAGCAGAGACTGTGAATAAAGTTATTTGCACAAAACACGAGCAGTTTCCAAGATAAACGCGCTCGAACAGCATCAAACAGAGGGAACTGTGTATCTGCTCTTCTGAGCCGCTTGCTGTGGTGAAAGTGGGTTTTCTCTCTGTAGAATAACGTAGCAAAGACTGAGAATAAAGTTATTTGCACAAAACACGAGCAGTTTCCAAGATACACGCGTTCGAACAGCATTAAACAGAGGAAACTGTGTATCTGCTCTTCTGAACCGCCTGCTTTGTTGAAAGTGGGTTTTCTCTATGTAGAATAACGTAGCAAAGACTGTGAATAAAGTTATTTGCACAAAACACAAGCAGTTTCCAAGTTACACGCGTTCGAACAGCATGAAACAGAGGAAACTCTGTATCTGCTCTTCTGAACCGCTTGCTTTGGTGAAAGTGGGTTTTCTCTATGTAGAATAACGTAGCAAAGACTGTGAATAAAGTTATTTGCACAAAACACAAGCAGTTTCCAAGTTACACGCGTTCGAACAGCATGAAACAGAGGAAACTGTGTATCTGCTCTTCTGAACCGCTCGCTTTGATGAAAGTGGGTTTTCTCTCTGTAGAATAGCGTAGTAGAGACTGGGAATAAAGTTATTTGCACAAAACACGAACAGTTTTCAAGAGAAACGCGTCCGCACAGCATAAAACAGAGGAAACTCTGTGTCTGTTCTTCTGAACCGCTTGCTTTGGTGAAAGTGGGTTTTCTCTCTGTAGAATAACGTAGCAAAGACTGAGAATAAAGTCATTTGCACAAAACACGAGCAGTTTCCAAGATACACGCGTTCGAACAGCATTAAACAGAGGAAACTGTGTATCTGCTCTTCTGAACCGCCTGCTTTGTTGAAAGTGGGCTTTCTCTATGTAGAATAACGTAGCAAAGACTGTGAATAAAGTTATTTGCACAAAACACAAGCAGTTTCCAAGTTACACGCGTTCGAAGAGCATGAAACAGAGGAAACTCTGTATCTGCTCTTCTGAACCGCTTGCTTTGGTGAAAGTGGGTTTTCTCTATGTAGAATAACGTAGCAGAGACTGTGAATAAAGTTATTTGCACAAACCACGAGCAGTTTCCAAGATACACGCGTTCGAACAGCATGAAACAGAGGAAACTGTGTATCTGCTCTTCTGAACCGCTCGCTTTGATGAAAGTGGGTTTTCTCTCTGTAGAATAGCGTAGTAGAGACTGTGAATAAAGTTATTTGCACAAAACACGAACAGTTTTCAAGAGAAACGCGTCCGCACAGCATAAAACAGAGGAAACTCTGTGTCTGTTCTTCTGAACCGCTTGCTTTGGTGAAAGTGGGTTTTCTCTCTGTAGAATAACGTAGCAAAGACTGTGAATAAAGTTATTTGCACAAAACACGAACAGTTTCCAAGATACACACGTTCGAACAGCCTGAAACAGAGGAAACTCTGTATCTGCTCTTCTGAACCGCTTGCTTTGTTGAAAGTGGGTTTTCTCTCTGTAGAATAGCGTAGCAGAGACTGTGAATAAAGTTATTTGCACAAAACACGAGCAGTTTCCAAGATAAACGCGCTCGAACAGCATCAAACAGAGGGAACTGTGTATCTGCTCTTCTGAGCCGCTTGCTGTGGTGAAAGTGGGTTTTCTCTCTGTAGAATAACGTAGCAAAGACTGAGAATAAAGTTATTTGCACAAAACACGAGCAGTTTCCAAGATACACGCGTTCGAACAGCATTCAACAGAGGAAACTGTGTATCTGCTCTTCTGAACCGCCTGCTTTGTTGAAAGTGGGTTTTCTCTATGTAGAATAACGTAGCAAAGACTGTGAATAAAGTTATTTGCACAAAACACAAGCAGTTTCCAAGTTACACGCGTTCGAACAGCATGAAACAGAGGAAACTCTGTATCTGCTCTTCTGAACCGCTTGCTTTGGTGAAAGTGGGTTTTCTCTATGTAGAATAACGTAGCAAAGACTGTGAATAAAGTTATTTGCACAAAACACAAGCAGTTTCCAAGTTACACGCGTTCGAACAGCATGAAACAGAGGAAACTGTGTATCTGCTCTTCTGAACCGCTCGCTTTGATGAAAGTGGGTTTTCTCTCTGTAGAATAGCGTAGTAGAGACTGGGAATAAAGTTATTTGCACAAAACACGAACAGTTTTCAAGAGAAACGCGTCCGCACAGCATAAAACAGAGGAAACTCTGTGTCTGTTCTTCTGAACCGCTTGCTTTGGTGAAAGTGGGTTTTCTCTCTGTAGAATAACGTAGCAAAGACTGAGAATAAAGTCATTTGCACAAAACACGAGCAGTTTCCAAGATACACGCGTTCGAACAGCATTAAACAGAGGAAACTGTGTATCTGCTCTTCTGAACCGCCTGCTTTGTTGAAAGTGGGCTTTCTCTATGTAGAATAACGTAGCAAAGACTGTGAATAAAGTTATTTGCACAAAACACAAGCAGTTTCCAAGTTACACGCGTTCGAAGAGCATGAAACAGAGGAAACTCTGTATCTGCTCTTCTGAACCGCTTGCTTTGGTGAAAGTGGGTTTTCTCTATGTAGAATAACGTAGCAGAGACTGTGAATAAAGTTATTTGCACAAAACACGAGCAGTTTCCAAGATACACGCGTTCGAACAGCATGAAACAGAGGAAACTGTGTATCTGCTCTTCTGAACCGCTCGCTTTGATGAAAGTGGGTTTTCTCTCTGTAGAATAGCGTAGTAGAGACTGTGAATAAAGTTATATGCACAAAACACGAACAGTTTTCAAGAGAAACGCGTCCGCACAGCATAAAACAGAGGAAACTCTGTGTCTGTTCTTCTGAACCGCTTGCTTTGGTGAAAGTGGGTTTTCTCTCTGTAGAATAACGTAGCAAAGACTGAGAATAAAGTTATTTGCACAAAACACGAGCAGTTTCCAAGATACACGCGTTCGAACAGCATTAAACAGAGGAAACTGTGTATCTGCTCTTCTGAACCGCCTGCTTTGTTGAAAGTGGGTTTTCTCTATGTAGAATAACGTAGCAAAGACTGTGAATAAAGTTATTTGCACAAAAACGAACAGTTTCCAAGATAAACGCGTTCGAACAGCATTAAACAGAGGAAACTGTGTATCTGCTCTTCTGAACCGCTTGCTTTGTTGAAAGTGGGTTTTCTCTATGTAGAATAACGTAGCAAAGACTGTGATTAAGTTATTTGCACAAAACACGAGCAGTTTCCAAGTTACACGCGTTCGAACAGCATGAAACAGAGGAAACTGTGTATCTGCTCTTCTGAACCGCTCGCTTTGTTGACAGTGGGTTTTCTCTATGTAGAATAACGTAGCAAAGACAGTGAATAAATTTATTTGCACAAAACTCGAACAGTTTCCAAGATAAACGCGCTCGAACAGCATCGAACAGAGGAAACTGTGTATCTGCTCCTCTGAACCGCTTGCTTTGGTGAAAGTGGGTGTTCTCTCTGTAGAATAACGTAGCAAAGACTGTGAATAAAGTTATTTGCACAAAACACGAGCAGTTTCCAAGATAAACGCGCTCGAACAGCATCAAACAGAGGGAACTGTGTATCTGCTCTTCTGAACCGCTTGCTTTGGTGAAAGTGGGTTTTGTCTCTGTAGAATAACGTAGCAAAGACTGTGAATAAAGTCATTTGCACAAAACACGAGCAGTTTCCAAGATACACGCGTTCGAACAGCATGAAACAGAGGAAACTCTGTGTCTGCTCTTCTGAACCGCTTGCTGTGGTGAAAGTGGGTTTTCTCTCTGTAGAATAACGTAGTGTTATAAATTTATAGGTTCAATCAACGATTCGAAGGCTTGCAAGCTGACTGAGACTAGCTTGTGAGAACGTATTTTTAATCTTTTCAAATACGAAGGAGGAAAGGAGAAAAAAAAATATAGGGTGAAGTCCCTGGGATGTAATAGTAGCAAAGACTGTGAATAAAGTTATTTGCACAAAACACGAACAATTTCCAAGATAAACGCGTTCGAACAGCATCAACCATAGGAAACTCTGTATCTGTTCTTCTGAACTGCTTGCTTTGTTGAAAGTGGGTTTTCTCTATGTAGAATAACGTAGCAAAGACTGTGAATAAAGTTATTTGCACAAAACACGAACAGTTTCCAAGATACACACGTTCGAACAGCCTGAAACAGAGGAAACTCTGTATCTGCTCTTCTGAACCGCTTGCTTTGTTGAAAGTGGGTTTTCTCTCTGTAGAATAGCGTAGCAGAGACTGTGAATAAAGTTATTTGCACAAAACACGAGCAGTTTCAAAGATAAACGCGCTCGAACAGCATCAAACAGAGGGAACTGTGTATCTGCTCTTCTGAGCCGCTTGCTGTGGTGAAAGTGGGTTTTCTCTCTGTAGAATAACGTAGCAAAGACTGAGAATAAAGTTATTTGCACAAAACACGAGCAGTTTCCAAGATACACGCGTTCGAACAGCATTAAACAGAGGAAACTGTGTATCTGCTCTTCTGAACCGCCTGCTTTGTTGAAAGTGGGTTTTCTCTATGTAGAATAACGTAGCAAAGACTGTGAATAAAGTTATTTGCACAAAACACAAGCAGTTTCCAAGTTACACGCGTTCGAACAGCATGAAACAGAGGAAACTCTGTATCTGCTCTTCTGAACCGCTTGCTTTGGTGAAAGTGGGTTTTCTCTATGTAGAATAACGTAGCAAAGACTGTGAATAAAGTTATTTGCACAAAACACAAGCAGTTTCCAAGTTACACGCGTTCGAACAGCATGAAACAGAGGAAACTGTGTATCTGCTCTTCTGAACCGCTCGCTTTGGTGAAAGTGGGTTTTCTCTATGTAGAATAACGTAGCAGAGACTGTGAATAAAGTTATTTGCACAAAACACGAGCAGTTTCCAAGATACACGCGTTCGAACAGCATGAAACAGAGGAAACTGTGTATCTGCTCTTCTGAACCGCTCGCTTTGATGAAAGTGGGTTTTCTCTCTGTAGAATAGCGTAGTAGAGACTGTGAATAAAGTTATTTGCACAAAACACGAGCAGTTTCGAAGATACACGCGTTCGAACAGCATGAAACAGAGGAAACTGTGTATCTGCTCTTCTGAACCGCTCGCTTTGATGAAAGTGGGTTTTCTCTCTGTAGAATAACGTAGCAAAGACTGTGAATAAAGTTATTTGCACAAAACACGAGCAGTTTCCAAGATAAACGCGCTCGAACAGCATCAAACAGAGGGAACTGTGTATCTGCTCTTCTGAACCGCTTGCTTTGGTGAAAGTGGGTTTTCTCTCTGTAGAATAACGTAGCAAAGACTGAGAATAAAGTTATTTGCACAAAACACGAACAGTTTCCAAGATACACACGTTCGAACAGCCTGAAACAGAGGAAACTCTGTATCTGCTCTTCTGAACCGCCTGCTTTGTTGAAAGTGGGTTTTCTCTATGTAGAATAACGTAGCAAAGACTGTGAATAAAGTTATTTGCACAAAACACGAGCAGTTTCCAAGATACACGCGTTCGAACAGCATGAAACAGAGGAAACTGTGTATCTGCTCTTCTGAACCGCCTGCTTTGTTGAAAGTGGCTTTTCTCTATGTAGAATAACGTAGCAAAGACTGTGAATAAAGCTATTTGCACAAAACACGAACAGTTTCCAAGATAATTGCGTTCGAACAGCATCAACCATAGGAAACTCTGTATCTGTTCTTCTGAAGTGCTTGCTTTGTTGAAAGTGGGTTTTCTCTATGTAGAATAACGTAGCAAAGACTGTGAATAAAGTTATTTGCACAAAACACGAGCAGTTTCCAAGATCCACGCCTTCGAACAGCATCAAACAGAGGAAACTGTGTATCTGTTCTTCTGAACCGCTTGCTTTGGTGAAAGTGGGTTTTCTCTCTGTAGAATAACGTAGCAAAGACTGAGAATAAAGTTATTTGCACAAAACACGAGCAGTTTCCAAGATAAACGCGCTCGAACAGCATCAAACAGAGGGAACTGTGTATCTGCTCTTCTGAACCGCCTGCTTTGGTGAAAGTGGGTTTTCTCTCTGTAGAATAACGTAGCAAAGACTGTGAATAAAGTTATTTGCACAAAACACGAACAGTTTCCAAGATACACACGTTCGAACAGCCTGAAACAGAGGAAACTCTGTATCTGCTCTTCTGAACCGCTTGCTTTGTTGAAAGTGGGTTTTCTCTCTGTAGAATAGCGTAGCAGAGACTGTGAATAAAGTTATTTGCACAAAACACGAGCAGTTTCCAAGATAAACGCGCTCGAACAGCATCAAACAGAGGAAACTCTGTGTCTGCTCTTCTGAACCGCTTGCTGTGGTGAAAGTGGGTTTTCTCTCTGTAGAATAACGTAGTGTTATAAATTTATATGTCCAATCAACGATTCGAAGGCTTGTGAGTTGATTGAGACTAGTTAGTAGGAACGTATTTTTAATATTTTCAAATAGAAATAAAAATAATGTTATAAATTTGTAGGTTTAATCAACGATTCGAAGGCTTGCAAGCTGACTGAGACTAGCTTGTGAGAACGTATTTTTAATCTTTTCAAATACGAAGGAGGAAACGAGAAAAAAAAATATAGGGTGAAATCCCTGGGACGTAACAGTAGCAAAGACTGTGAATAAAGTTATTTGCACAAAACACGAACTGTTTCCAAGATACACGCGTTCGAACAGCATGAAACAGAGGAAACTGTGTATCTGCTCTTCTGAACCGCTTGCTTTGGTGAAAGTGGGTTTTCTCTATGTAGAATAACGTAGCAAAGACTGTTAATAAAGTTATTTGCACAAAACACGAACAGTTTCCAAGATAAACGCGTTCGAACAGCATCAACCATAGGAAACTCTGTATCTGTTCTTCTGAAGTGCTTGCTTTGTTGAAAGTGGGTTTTCTCTATGTAGAATGACGTAGCAAAGACTGTGAATAAAGTTATTTGCACAAAACACGAGCAGTTTCCAAGATCCACGCCTTCGAACAGCATCAAACAGAGGAAACTGTGTTTCTGCTCTTCTGAACCGCTTGCTTTGGTGAAAGTGGGTTTTCTCTCTGTAGAATAACGTAGCAAAGACTGTGAATAAAGTTATTTGCACAAAACACGAACAGTTTTCAAGAGAAACGCGTCCGCACAGCATAAAACAGAGGAAACTCTGTGTCTGTTCTTCTGAACCGCTTGCTTTGGTGAAAGTGGGTTTTCTCTCTGTAGAATAACGTAGCAAAGACTGAGAATAAAGTTATTTGCATAAAACACGAACAGTTTCCAAGATACACACGTTCGAACAGCCTGAAACAGAGGAAACTCTGTATCTGCTCTTCTGAACCGCCTGCTTTGTTGAAAGTGGGTTTTCTCTATGTAGAATAACGTAGCAAAGACTGTGAATAAAGTTATTGGCACAAAACACAAGCAGTTTCCAAGTTACACGCGTTCGAACAGCATGAAACAGAGGAAACTCTGTATCTGCTCTTCTGAACCGCTTGCTTTGGTGAAAGTGGGTTTTCTCTATGTAGAATAACGTAGCAAAGACTGTTAATAAAGTTATTTGCACAAAACACGAACAGTTTCCAAGATAAACGCGTTCGAACAGCATCAACCATAGGAAACTCTGTATCTGTTCTTCTGAAGTGCTTGCTTTGTTGAAAGTGGGTTTTCTCTATGTAGAATGACGTAGCAAAGACTGTGAATAAAGTTATTTGCACAAAACACGAACAGTTTTCAAGAGAAACGCGTCCGCACAGCATAAAACAGAGGAAACTCTGTGTCTGTTCTTCTGAACCGCTTGCTTTGGTGAAAGTGGGTTTTCTCTCTGTAGAATAACGTAGCAAAGACTGTGAATAAAGTTATTTGCACAAAACACGAACAGTTTCCAAGATACACACGTTCGAACAGCCTGAAACAGAGGAAACTCTGTATCTGCTCTTCTGAACCGCTTGCTTTGTTGAAAGTGGGTTTTCTCTCTGTAGAATAGCGTAGCAGAGACTGTGAATAAAGTTATTTGCACAAAACACGAGCAGTTTCCAAGATAAACGCGCTCGAACAGCATCAAACAGAGGGAACTGTGTATCTGCTCTTCTGAGCCGCTTGCTGTGGTGAAAGTGGGTTTTCTCTCTGTAGAATAACGTAGCAAAGACTGAGAATAAAGTTATTTGCACAAAACACGAGCAGTTTCCAAGATACACGCGTTCGAACAGCATTAAACAGAGGAAACTGTGTATCTGCTCTTCTGAACCGCCTGCTTTGTTGAAAGTGGGTTTTCTCTATGTAGAATAACGTAGCAAAGACTGTGAATAAAGTTATTTGCACAAAACACAAGCAGTTTCCAAGTTACACGCGTTCGAACAGCATGAAACAGAGGAAACTCTGTATCTGCTCTTCTGAACCGCTTGCTTTGGTGAAAGTGGGTTTTCTCTATGTAGAATAACGTAGCAAAGACTGTGAATAAAGTTATTTGCACAAAACACAAGCAGTTTCCAAGTTACACGCGTTCGAACAGCATGAAACAGAGGAAACTGTGTATCTGCTCTTCTGAACCGCTCGCTTTGATGAAAGTGGGTTTTCTCTCTGTAGAATAGCGTAGTAGAGACTGGGAATAAAGTTATTTGCACAAAACACGAACAGTTTTCAAGAGAAACGCGTCCGCACAGCATAAAACAGAGGAAACTCTGTGTCTGTTCTTCTGAACCGCTTGCTTTGGTGAAAGTGGGTTTTCTCTCTGTAGAATAACGTAGCAAAGACTGAGAATAAAGTCATTTGCACAAAACACGAGCAGTTTCCAAGATACACGCGTTCGAACAGCATTAAACAGAGGAAACTGTGTATCTGCTCTTCTGAACCGCCTGCTTTGTTGAAAGTGGGCTTTCTCTATGTAGAATAACGTAGCAAAGACTGTGAATAAAGTTATTTGCACAAAACACAAGCAGTTTCCAAGTTACACGCGTTCGAAGAGCATGAAACAGAGGAAACTCTGTATCTGCTCTTCTGAACCGCTTGCTTTGGTGAAAGTGGGTTTTCTCTATGTAGAATAACGTAGCAGAGACTGTGAATAAAGTTATTTGCACAAAACACGAGCAGTTTCCAAGATACACGCGTTCGAACAGCATGAAACAGAGGAAACTGTGTATCTGCTCTTCTGAACCGCTCGCTTTGATGAAAGTGGGTTTTCTCTCTGTAGAATAGCGTAGTAGAGACTGTGAATAAAGTTATATGCACAAAACACGAACAGTTTTCAAGAGAAACGCGTCCGCACAGCATAAAACAGAGGAAACTCTGTGTCTGTTCTTCTGAACCGCTTGCTTTGGTGAAAGTGGGTTTTCTCTCTGTAGAATAACGTAGCAAAGACTGAGAATAAAGTTATTTGCACAAAACACGAACAGTTTCCAAGATACACACGTTCGAACAGCCTGAAACAGAGGAAACTCTGTATCTGCTCTTCTGAACCGCCTGCTTTGTTGAAAGTGGCTTTTCTCTATGTAGAATAACGTAGCAAAGACTGTGAATAAAGTTATTTGCACAAAACACGAACAGTTTCCAAGATACACACGTTCGAACAGCCTGAAACAGAGGAAACTCTGTATCTGCTCTTCTGAACCGCTTGCTTTGTTGAAAGTGGGTTTTCTCTCTGTAGAATAGCGTAGCAGAGACTGTGAATAAAGTTATATGCACAAAACACGAGCAGTTTCCAAGATAAACGCGCTCGAACAGCATCAAACAGAGGGAACTGTGTATCTGCTCTTCTGAACCGCTTGCTTTGGTGAAAGTGGGTTTTCTCTCTGTAGAATAACGCAGCAAAGACTGTGAATAAAGTTATTTGCACAAAACACGAGCAATTTCCAAGATACACGCGTTCGAACAGCATGAAACAGAGGAAACTCTGTGTCTGCTCTTCTGAACCGCTTGCTTTGGTGAAAGTGGGTTTTCTCTATGTAGAATAACGTAGCAAAGACTGTGAATAAAGTTATTTGCACAAAACACGAACAGTTTTCAAGAGAAACGCGTCCGCACAGCATAAAACAGAGGAAACTCTGTGTCTGTTCTTCTGAACCGCTTGCTTTGGTGAAAGTGGGTTTTCTCTCTGTAGAATAACGTAGCAAAGACTGAGAATAAAGTTATTTGCACAAAACACGAGCAGTTTCCAAGATACACGCGTTCGAACAGCATGAAACAGAGGAAACTCTGTGTCTGCTCTTCTGAACCGCTTGCTGTGGTGAAAGTGGGTTTTCTCTCTGTAGAATAACGTAGTGTTATAAATTTATATGCCCAATCAACGATTCGAAGGCTTGTGAGTTGATTGAGACTAGTTTGTAGGAACGTATTTTTAATATTTTCAAATAGAAATAAAAATAATGTTATAAATTTATAGGTTCAATCAACGATTCGAAGGCTTGTGAGTTGATTGAGACTAGTTTGTAGGAACGTATTTTTAATATTTTCAAATAGAAATAAAAATAATGTTATAAATTTGTAGGTTTAATCAACGATTCGAAGGCTTGCAAGCTGACTGAGACTAGCTTGTGAGAACGTATTTTTAATCTTTTCAAATACGAAGGAGGAAACGAGAAAAAAAAATATAGGGTGAAATCCCTGGGACGTAACAGTAGCAAAGACTGTGAATAAAGTTATTTGCACAAAACACGAACTGTTTCCAAGATACACGCGTTCGAACAGCATGAAACAGAGGAAACTGTGTATCTGCTCTTCTGAACCGCTTGCTTTGGTGAAAGTGGGTTTTCTCTATGTAGAATAACGTAGCAAAGACTGAGAATAAAGTTATTTGCACAAAACACGAGCAGTTTCCAAGATACACGCGTTCGAACAGCATGAAACAGAGGAAACTCTGTGTCTGCTCTTCTGAACCGCTTGCTTTGGTGAAAGTGGGTTTTCTCTATGTAGAATAACGTAGCAAAGACTGTGAATAAAGTTATTTGCACAAAACACGAACAGTTTTCAAGAGAAACGCGTCCGCACAGCATAAAACAGAGGAAACTCTGTGTCTGTTCTTCTGAACCGCTTGCTTTGGTGAAAGTGGGTTTTCTCTCTGTAGAATAACGTAGCAAAGACTGAGAATAAAGTTATTTGCATAAAACACGAACAGTTTCCAAGATACACACGTTCGAACAGCATGAAACAGAGGCAACTGTGTATCTGCTCTTCTGAACCGCTCGCTTTGATGAAAGTGGGTTTTCTCTCTGTAGAATAACGTAGTAGAGACTGTGAATAAAGTTATTTGCACAAAACACGAGCAGTTTCCAAGATACACGCGTTCGAACAGCATTAAACAGAGGAAACTGTGTATCTGCTCTTCTGAAACGCTTGCTTTGTTGAAAGTGGGTTTTCTCTCTGTAGAATAGCGTAGCAGAGACTGTGAATAAAGTTATTTGCACAAAACACGAGCAGTTTCCAAGATACACGCGTTCGAACAGCATGAAACAGAGGAAACTGTGTATCTGCTCTTCTGAACCGCTCGCTTTGATGAAAGTGGGTTTTCTCTCTGTAGAATAGCGTAGTAGAGACTGTGAATAAAGTTATTTGCACAAAACACGAACAGTTTTCAAGAGAAAAGCGTCCGCACAGCATAAAACAGAGGAAACTCTGTGTCTGTTCTTCTGAACCGCTTGCTTTGTTGAAAGTGGGTTTTCTCTCTGTAGAATAGCGTAGCAGAGACTGTGAATAAAGTTATTTGCACAAAACACGAGCAGTTTCCAAGATAAACGCGCTCGAACAGCATCAAACAGAGGGAACTGTGTATCTGCTCTTCTGAACCGCTTGCTTTGGTGAAAGTGGGTTTTCTCTCTGTAGAATAACGTAGCAAAGACTGTGAATAAAGTTATTTGCACAAAACACGAGCAATTTCCAAGATACACGCGTTCGAACAGCATGAAACAGAGGAAACTCTGTGTCTGCTCTTCTGAACCGCTTGCTGTGGTGAAAGTGGGTTTTCTCTCTGTAGAATAACGTAGCAAAGACTGAGAATAAAGTTATTTGCACAAAACACGAGCAGTTTCCAAGATACACGCGTTCGAACAGCATTAAACAGAGGAAACTGTGTATCTGCTCTTCTGAACCGCCTGCTTTGTTGAAAGTGGGTTTTCTCTATGTAGAATAACGTAGCAAAGACTGTGAATAAAGTTATTTGCACAAAACACAAGCAGTTTCCAAGTTACACGCGTTCGAACAGCATGAAACAGAGGAAACTCTGTATCTGCTCTTCTGAACCGCTTGCTTTGTTGAAAGTGGGTTTTCTCTCTGTAGAATAGCGTAGCAGAGACTGTGAATAAAGTTATTTGCACAAAACACGAGCAGTTTCCAAGATAAACGCGCTCGAACAGCATCAAACAGAGGGAACTGTGTATCTGCTCTTCTGAACCGCTTGCTTTGGTGAAAGTGGGTTTTCTCTCTGTAGAATAACGTAGCAAAGACTGTGAATAAAGTTATTTGCACAAAACACGAGCAATTTCCAAGATACACGCGTTCGAACAGCATGAAACAGAGGAAACTCTGTGTCTGCTCTTCTGAACCGCTTGCTGTGGTGAAAGTGGGTTTTCTCTCTGTAGAATAACGTAGCAAAGACTGAGAATAAAGTTATTTGCACAAAACACGAGCAGTTTCCAAGATACACGCGTTCGAACAGCATTAAACAGAGGAAACTGTGTATCTGCTCTTCTGAACCGCCTGCTTTGTTGAAAGTGGGTTTTCTCTATGTAGAATAACGTAGCAAAGACTGTGAATAAAGTTATTTGCACAAAACACAAGCAGTTTCCAAGTTACACGCGTTCGAACAGCATGAAACAGAGGAAACTCTGTATCTGCTCTTCTGAACCGCTTGCTTTGGTGAAAGTGGGTTTTCTCTATGTAGAATAACGTAGCAAAGACTGTGAATAAAGTTATTTGCACAAAACACAAGCAGTTTCCAAGTTACACGCGTTCGAACAGCATGAAACAGAGGAAACTGTGTATCTGCTCTTCTGAACCACTCGCTTTGATGAAAGTGGGGTTTCTCTCTGTAGAATAGCGTAGTAGAGACTGTGAATAAAGTTATTTGCACAAAACACGAGCAGTTTCCAAGATACACGCGTTCGAACAGCATTAAACAGAGGAAACTGTGTATCTGCTCTTCTGAACCGCCTGCTTTGTTGAAAGTGGGTTTTCTCTATGTAGAATAACGTAGCAAAGACTGTGAATAAAGTTATTTGCACAAAACACGAACAGTTTCCAAGTTACACGCATTCGAACAGCCTGAAACAGAGGAAACTCTGTATCTGCTCTTCTGAACCGCTTGCTTTGTTGAAAGTGGGTTTTCTCTCTGTAGAATAACGTAGCAAAGACTGTGAATAAAGTTATATGCACAAAACACGAGCAGTTTCCAAGATAAACGCGCTCGAACAGCATCAAACAGAGGGAACTGTGTATCTGCTCTTCTGAACCGCTTGCTTTGGTGAAAGTGGGTTTTCTCTCTGTAGAATAACGCAGCAAAGACTGTGAATAAAGTTATTTGCACAAAACACGAGCAATTTCCAAGATACACGCGTTCGAACAGCATGAAACAGAGGAAACTCTGTGTCTGCTCTTCTGAACCGCTTGCTGTGGTGAAAGTGGGTTTTCTCTCTGTAGAATAACGTAGTGTTATAAATTTATATGTCCAATCAACGATTCGAAGGCTTGTGAGTTGATTGAGACTAGTTTGTAGGAACGTATTTTTAATATTTTCAAATAGAAATAAAAATAATGTTATAAATTTATAGGTTCAATCAACGATTCGAAGGCTTGTGAGTTGATTGAGACTAGTTTGTAGGAACGTATTTTTAATATTTTCAAATAGAAATAAAAATAATGTTATAAATTTGTAGGTTTAATCAACGATTCGAAGGCTTGCAAGCTGACTGAGACTAGCTTGTGAGAACGTATTTTTAATCTTTTCAAATACGAAGGAGGAAAGGAGAAAAAAAAATATAGGGTGAAGTCCCTGGGACGTAACAGTAGCAAAGACTGTGAATAAAGTTATTTGCACAAAACACGAACTGTTTCCAAGATAAACGCTGCCGAACAGCATTAAACAGAGGAAACTGTGTATCTGCTCTTCTGAACCGCTTGCTTTGGTGAAAGTGGGTTTTCTCTATGTAGAATAACGTAGCAAAGACTGTTAATAAAGTTATTTGCACAAAACACGAACAGTTTCCAAGATAAACGCGTTCGAACAGCATCAACCATAGGAAACTGTGTATCTGCTCTTCTGAACCGCTTGCTTTGGTGAAAGTGGGTTTTCTCTCTGTAGAATAACGCAGCAAAGACTGAGAATAAAGTTATTTGCACAAAACACGAGCAGTTTCCAAGATACACGCGTTCGAACAGCATGAAACAGAGGAAACTCTGTGTCTGCTCTTCTGAACCGCTTGCTTTGGTGAAAGTGGGTTTTCTCTATGTAGAATAACGTAGCAAAGACTGTGAATAAAGTTATTTGCACAAAACACGAACAGTTTTCAAGAGAAACGCGTCCGCACAGCATAAAACAGAGGAAACTCTGTGTCTGTTCTTCTGAACCGCTTGCTTTGGTGAAAGTGGGTTTTCTCTCTGTAGAATAACGTAGCAAAGATTGAGAATAAAGTTATTTGCACAAAACACGAGCAGTTTCCAAGATACACGCGTTCGAACAGCATGAAACAGAGGAAACTCTGTGTCTGCTCTTCTGAACCGCTTGCTGTGGTGAAAGTGGGTTTTCTCTCTGTAGAATAACGTAGTGTTATAAATTTATATGTCCAATCAACGATTCGAAGGCTTGTGAGTTGATTGAGACTAGTTTGTAGGAACGTATTTTTAATATTTTCAAATAGAAATAAAAATAATGTTATAAATTTATAGGTTTAATCAACGATTCGAAGGCTTGTGAGTTGATTGAGACTAGTTTGTAGGAACGTATTTTTAATATTTTCAAATAGAAATAAAAATAATGTTATAAATTTGTAGGTTTAATCAACGATTCGAAGGCTTGCAAGCTGACTGAGACTAGCTTGTGAGAACGTATTTTTAATCTTTTCAAATACGAAGGAGGAAACGAGAAAAAAAAATATAGGGTGAAATCCCTGGGACGTAACAGTAGCAAAGACTGTGAATAAAGTTATTTGCACAAAACACGAGCAGTTTCCAAGATACACGCGTTCGAACAGCATGAAACAGAGGAAACTCTGTGTCTGCTCTTCTGAACCGCTTGCTTTGGTGAAAGTGGGTTTTCTCTATGTAGAATAACGTAGCAGAGACTGTGAATAAAGTTATTTGCACAAAACACGAGCAGTTTCCAAGATACACGCGTTCGAACAGCATGAAACAGAGGAAACTGTGTATCTGCTCTTCTGAACCGCTCGCTTTGATGAAAGTGGGTTTTCTCTCTGTAGAATAGCGTAGTAGAGACTGTGAATAAAGTTATTTGCACAAAACACGAGCAGTTTCCAAGATACACGCGTTCGAACAGCATCAAACAGAGGAAACTGTGTATCTTCTCTTCTGAACCGCTTGCTTTGGTGAAAGTGGGTTTTGTCTCTGTAGAATAACGGAGCAAACACTATGTATAAAGTTATTTGCACAAAACACGAGCAGTTTCCAAGGTACACGCGTTCGAACAGCATGAAACAGAGGAAACTCTGTGTCTGCTCTTCTGAACCGCTTGCTTTGGTGAAAGTGGGTTTTCTCTCTGTAGAATAAGGTAGCAAAGACTGTGAATAAAGTTATTTGCACAAAACACGAACAGTTTCCAAGATACACGCGTTCGAACAGCATGAAACAGAGGAAACTGTGTATCTGCTCTTCTGAACCGCTCGCTTTGATGAAAGTGGGTTTTCTCTCTGTAGAATAGCGTAGTAGAGACTGTGAATAAAGTTATTTGCACAAAACACGAGCAGTTTCCAAGATACACGCGTTCGAACAGCATTAAACAGAGGAAACTGTGTATCTGCTCTTCTGAACCGCTTGCTTTGTTGAAAGTGGGTTTTCTCTCTGTAGAATAGCGTAGCAGAGACTGTGAATAAAGTTATTTGCACAAAACACGAGCAGTTTCCAAGATACACGCGTTCGAACAGCATGAAACAGAGGAAACTGTGTATCTGCTCTTCTGAACCGCTCGCTTTGATGAAAGTGGGTTTTCTCTCTGTAGAATAGCGTAGTAGAGACTGTGAATAAAGTTATTTGCACAAAACACGAACAGTTTTCAAGAGAAACGCGTCCGCACAGCATAAAACAGAGGAAACTCTGTGTCTGTTCTTCTGAACCGCTTGCTTTGGTGAAAGTGGGTTTTCTCTCTGTAGAATAACGTAGCAAAGACTGTGAATAAAGTTATTTGCACAAAACACGAACAATTTCCAAGTTACACGCATTCGAACAGCCTGAAACAGAGTAAACTCTGTATCTGCTCTTCTGAACCGCCTGCTTTGTTGAAAGTGGGCTTTCTCTATGTAGAATAACGTAGCAAAGACTGTGAATAAAGTTATTTGCACAAAACACGAGCAGTTTCCAAGATCCACGCCTTCGAACAGCATCAAACAGAGGAAACTGTGTATCTGCTCTTCTGAACCGCTTGCTTTGGTGAAAGTGGGTTTTCTCTATGTAGAATAACGTAGCAAAGACTGTGAATAAAGTTATTTGCACAAAACACGAACAGTTTCCAAGTTACACGCATTCGTACAGCATGAAACAGAGGAAACTGTGTATCTGCTCTTCTGAACCGCTTGCTTTGTTGAAAGTGGGTTTTCTCTATGTAGAATAACGTAGCAAAGACTGTGAATAAAGTTATTTGCACAAAACACGAACAGTTTCCAAGTTACACGCGTTCGTACAGCATGAAACAGAGGAAACTGTGTATCTGCTCTTCGGAACCGCTTGCTTGGTTGAACGTGGGTTTTCTCTATGTGGAATAACGTAGCAAAGACTGTGAATAAAGTTATTTGCACAAAACACGAGCAGTTTCCAAGTTACACGCGTTCGAACAGCATGAAACAGAGGAAACTCTGTATCTGCTCTTCTGAACCGCTTGCTGTGGTGAAAGTGGGTTTTCTCTCTGTAGAATAACGTAGTGTTATAAATTCATATGTCCAATCAGCGATTCGAAGGCTTGTGAGTTGATTGAGGCTAGTTTGTAGGAACGTATTTTTAATATTTTCAAATAGAAATAAAAATAATGTTATAAATTTATAGGTTCAATCAACGATTCGAAGGCTTGCAAGTTGATTGAGACTAGTTTGTAGGAACGCATTTTTAGTATTTTTAAATAGAAAGAAAAATAATGTTATAAATTTGTAGGTTCAATCAACGATTCGAAGGCTTGCAAGTTGATTGAGACTAGTTTGTAGGAACGCATTTTTAGTATTTTTAAATAGAAAAAAATAGTGTTATAAATTAATAGGTTTAATCAACCTTTCGAAGGCTTGCAAGCTGACTGAGACTAGCTTGTGAGAACGTATTTTTAATATTCTCAAATACGAAGGAGGAAAGGAGAAAAAAAAATATAGGGTGAAGTCCCTGGGACGTAACAGTAGCAAAGACTGTGAATAAAGTTATTTGCACAAAACACGAACAGTTTCCAAGATAAACGCGTTCGAACAGCATCAACCATAGGAAACTGTGTATCTGCTCTTCTGAACCGCTTGCTTGGTTGAAAGTGGGTTTTCTCTATGTAGAATAACGTAGCAAAGACTGTGAATAAAGTTATTTGCACAAAACACGAACAGTTTCCAAGATACACGCGTTCGAACAGCCTTAAACAGAGGAAACTGTGTATCTGCTCTTCTGAACCGCTTGCTTTGTTGAAAGTGGGTTTTCTCTATGTAGAATAACGTAGCAAAGACTGTGAATAAAGTTATTTGCACAAAACACGAACAGTTTCCAAGTTACACGCGTTCGTACAGCATGAAACAGAGGAAACTGTGTATCTGCTCTTCGGAACCGCTTGCTTGGTTGAACGTGGGTTTTCTCTATGTGGAATAACGTAGCAAAGACTGTGAATAAAGTTATTTGCACAAAACTCGAGCAGTTTCCAAGTTACACGCGTTCGAACAGCATGAAACAGAGGAAACTCTGTATCTGCTCTTCTGAACCGCCTGCTTTGTTGAAAGTGGGTTTTCTCTATGTAGAATAACTTAGCAAAGACTGTGAACAAAGTTATTTGCACAAAACACGAGCAGTTTCCAAGTTACACGCGTTCGAACAGCATCAACCATAGGAAACTGTGTATCTGCTCTTCTGAACCGCCTGCTTTGTTGAAAGTGGGTTTTCTCTATGTAGAATAACGTAGCAAAGACTGTGAATAAAGTTATTTGCACAAAACACGAGCAGTTTCCAAGATACACGCGTTCGAACAGCATCAACCATAGGAAACTGTGTATCTGCTCTTCTGAACCGCCTGCTTTGTTGAAAGTGGGTTTTCTCTATGTAGAATAACGTAGCAAAGACTGTGAATAAAGTTATTTGCACAAAACACGAACAGTTTCCAAGTTACACGCGTTCGTACAGCATGAAACAGAGGAAACTGTGTATCTGCTCTTCGGAACCGCTTGCTTGGTTGAACGTGGGTTTTCTCTATGTGGAATAACGTAGCAAAGACTGTGAATAAAGTTATTTGCACAAAACACGAGCAGTTTCCAAGTTACACGCGTTCGAACAGCATGAAACAGAGGAAACTCTGTATCTGCTCTTCTGAACCGCTTGCTGTGGTGAAAGTGGGTTTTCTCTCTGTAGAATAACGTAGTGTTATAAATTCATATGTCCAATCAGCGATTCGAAGGCTTGTGAGTTGATTGAGGCTAGTTTGTAGGAACGTATTTTTAATATTTTCAAATAGAAATAAAAATAATGTTATAAATTTATAGGTTCAATCAACGATTCGAAGGCTTGCAAGTTGATTGAGACTAGTTTGTAGGAACGCATTTTTAGTATTTTTAAATAGAAAGAAAAATAATGTTATAAATTTGTAGGTTCAATCAACGATTCGAAGGCTTGCAAGTTGATTGAGACTAGTTTGTAGGAACGCATTTTTAGTATTTTTAAATAGAAAAAAATAGTGTTATAAATTAATAGGTTTAATCAACCTTTCGAAGGCTTGCAAGCTGACTGAGACTAGCTTGTGAGAACGTATTTTTAATATTCTCAAATACGAAGGAGGAAAGGAGAAAAAAAAATATAGGGTGAAGTCCCTGGGACGTAACAGTAGCAAAGACTGTGAATAAAGTTATTTGCACAAAACACGAACAGTTTCCAAGATAAACGCGTTCGAACAGCATCAACCATAGGAAACTGTGTATCTGCTCTTCTGAACCGCTTGCTTTGGTGAAAGTGGGTTTTCTCTATGTGGAATAACGTAGCAAAGACTGTGAATAAAGTTATTTGCACAAAACACGAGCAGTTTCCAAGTTACACGCGTTCGAACAGCATGAAACAGAGGAAACTCTGTATCTGCTCTTGTGAACCGCTTGCTTGGGTGAAAGTGGGTTTTCTCTATGTAGAATAACGTAGCAAAGACTGTGAATAAAGTTATTTGCACAAAACACGAACAGTTTCCAAGATACACGCGTTCGAACAGCCTGAAACAGAGGAAACTCTGTATCTGCTCTTCTGAACCGCCTGCTTTGTTGAAAGTGGGTCTTCTCTATGTACAATAACGTAGCAAAGACTCTGAATAAAGTTATTTGCACAAAACACGAGCAGTTTCCAAGTTACACGCGTTCGAACAGCCTGAAACAGAGGAAACTCTGTATCTGCTCTTCTGAACCGCTCGCTTTGTTGAAAGTGGGTTTTCTCTATGTAGAATAACGTAGCAAAGACTGTGAATAAAGTTATTTGCACAAAACACGAGCAGTTTCCAAGTTACACGCGTTCGAACAGCATGAAACAGAGGAAACTCTGTATCTGCTCTTCTGAACCGCCTGCTTTGTTGAAAGTGGGTTTTCTCTATGTAGAATAACTTAGCAAAGACTGTGAACAAAGTTATTTGCACAAAACACGAGCAGTTTCCAAGTTACACGCGTTCGAACAGCATCAACCATAGGAAACTGTGTATCTGCTCTTCTGAACCGCCTGCTTTGTTGAAAGTGGGTTTTCTCTATGTAGAATAACGTAGCAAAGACTGTGAATAAAGTTATTTGCACAAAACACGAGCAGTTTCCAAGATACACGCGTTCGAACAGCATCAACCATAGGAAACTGTGTATCTGCTCTTCTGAACCGCCTGCTTTGTTGAAAGTGGGTTTTCTCTATGTAGAATAACGTAGCAAAGACTGTGAATAAAGTTATTTGCACAAAACACGAACAGTTTCCAAGTTACACGCGTTCGTACAGCATGAAACAGAGGAAACTGTGTATCTGCTCTTCGGAACCGCTTGCTTGGTTGAACGTGGGTTTTCTCTATGTGGAATAACGTAGCAAAGACTGTGAATAAAGTTATTTGCACAAAACACGAGCAGTTTCCAAGTTACACGCGTTCGAACAGCAAGAAACAAAGGAAACTCTGTATCTGCTCTTCTGAACCGCCTGCTTTGTTGAAAGTGGGTTTTCTCTATGTAGAATAACGTAGCAAAGACTGTGAACAAAGTTATTTGCACAAAACACGAGCAGTTTCCAAGTTACACGCGTTCGAACAGCATCAACCATAGGAAACTGTGTATCTGCTCTTCTGAACCGCCTGCTTTGTTGAAAGTGGGTTTTCTCTATGTAGAATAACGTAGCAAAGACTGTGAATAAAGTTATTTGCACAAAACACGAGCAGTTTCCAAGATACACGCGTTCGAACAGCCATAAACAGAGGAAACTCTGTATCTGCTCTTCTGAACCGCCTGCTTTGTTGAAAGTGGGTTTTCTCTATGTAGAATAACGTAGCAAAGACTGTGAATAAAGTTATTTGCACAAAACACGAGCAGTTTCCAAGTTACACGCGTTCGAACAGCATGAAACAGAGGAAACTCTGTGTCTGCTCTTCTGAACCGCTTGCTTTGTTGAAAGTGGGTTTTCTCTATGTAGAATAACGTAGCAAAGACTGTGAATAAAGTTATTTGCACAAAACACGAGCAGTTTCCAAGTTACACGCGTTCGTACAGCATGAAACAGAGGAAACTGTGTATCTGCTCTTCGGAACCGCTTGCTTGGTTGAACGTGGGTTTTCTCTATGTGGAATAACGTAGCAAAGACTGTGAATAAAGTTATTTGCACAAAACACGAGCAGTTTCCATGTTACACGCGTTCGAACAGCATGAAACAGAGGAAACTCTGTATCTGCTCTTCTGAACCGCTTGCTTAGGTGAAAGTGGGTTTTCTCTATGTAGAATAACGTAGCAAAGACTGTGAATAAAGTTATTTGCACAAAACACGAACAGTTTTCAAGAGAAACGCGACCGCACAGCATAAAACAGAGGAAACTCTGTGTCTGTTCTTCTGAACCGCTTGCTTTGGTGAAAGTGGGTTTTCTCTCTGTAGAATAACGTAGCAAAGACTGAGAATAAAGTTATTTGCACAAAACACGAACAGTTTCCAAGATATACACGTTCGAACAGCCTGAAACAGAGGAAACTCTGTATCTGCTCTTCTGAACCGCCTGCTTTGTTGAAAGTGGGTTTTCTCTATGTAGAATAACGTAGCAAAGACTGTGAATAAAGTTATTTGCACAAAACACGAGCAGTTTCCAAGATACACGCGTTCGAACAGCATTAAACAGAGGAAACTGTGTATCTGCTCTTCTGAACCGCTTGCTTTGTTGAAAGTGGGTTTTCTCTCTGTAGAATAGCGTAGCAGAGACTGTGAATAAAGTTATTTGCACAAAACACGAGCAGTTTCCAAGATACACGCGTTCGAACAGCATGAAACAGAGGAAACTCTGTGTCTGCTCTTCTGAACCGCTTGCTTAGGTGAAAGTGGGTTTTCTCTATGTAGAATAACGTAGCAAAGACTGTGAATAAAGTTATTTGCACAAAACACGAACAGTTTTCAAGAGAAACGCGTCCGCACAGCATAAAACAGAGGAAACTCTGTGTCTGTTCTTCTGAACCGCTTGCTTTGGTGAAAGTGGGTTTTCTCTCTGTAGAATAACGTAGCAAAGACTGAGAATAAAGTTATTTGCACAAAACACGAACAGTTTCCAAGATACACACGTTCGAACAGCCTGAAACAGAGGAAACTCTGTATCTGCTCTTCTGAACCGCCTGCTTTGTTGAAAGTGGGTTTTCTCTATGTAGAATAACGTAGCAAAGACTGTGAATAAAGTTATTTGCACAAAACACAAGCAGTTTCCAAGTTACACGCGTTCGAACAGCATGAAACAGAGGAAACTCTGTATCTGCTCTTCTGAACCGCCTGCTTTGTTGAAAGTGGGTTTTCTCTATGTAGAATAACGTAGCAAAGACTGTGAATAAAGTTATTTGCACAAAACACAAGCAGTTTCCAAGTTACACGCGTTCGAACAGCATGAAACAGAGGAAACTCTGTATCTGCTCTTCTGAACCGCTTGCTTTGGTGAAAGTGGGTTTTCTCTATGTAGAATAACGTAGCAGAGACTGTGAATAAAGTTATTTACACAAAACACGAGCAGTTTCCAAGATACACGCGTTCGAACAGCATGAAACAGAGGAAACTGTGTATCTGCTCTTCTGAACCGCTCGCTTTGATGAAAGTGGGTTTTCTCTCTGTAGAATAGCGTAGTAGAGACTGTGAATAAAGTTATTTGCACAAAACACGAGCAGTTTCCAAGATACACGCGTTCGAACAGCATTAAACAGAGGAAACTGTGTATCTGCTCTTCTGAACCGCTTGCTTTGTTGAAAGTGGGTTTTCTCTCTGTAGAATAGCGTAGCAGAGACTGTGAATAAAGTTATTTGCACAAAACACGAGCAGTTTCCAAGATACACGCGTTCGAACAGCATGAAACAGAGGAAACTGTGTATCTGCTCTTCTGAACCGCTCGCTTTGATGAAAGTGGGTTTTCTCTCTGTAGAATAGCGTAGTAGAGACTGTGAATAAAGTTATTTGCACAAAACACGAACAGTTTCCAAGATACACGCGTTCGAACAGCATGAAACAGAGGAAACTGTGTATCTGCTCTTCTGAACCGCTCGCTTTGATGAAAGTGGGCTTTCTCTATGTAGAATAACGTAGCAAAGACTGTGAATAAAGTTATTTGCACAAAACACGAACAGTTTCCAAGTTACACGCATTCGAACAGCCTGAAACAGAGGAAACTCTGTATCTGCTCTTCTGAACCGCCTGCTTTGTTGAAAGTGGGCTTTCTCTATGTAGAATAACGTAGCAAAGACTGTGAATAAAGTTATTTGCACAAAACACAAGCAGTTTCCAAGTTACACGCGTTCGAACAGCATGAAACAGAGGAAACTCTGTATCTGCTCTTCTGAACCGCTTGCTTTGGTGAAAGTGGGTTTTCTCTATGTAGAATAACGTAGCAGAGACTGTGAATAAAGTTATTTGCACAAAACACGAGCAGTTTCCAAGATACACGCGTTCGAACAGCATGAAACAGAGGAAACTGTGTATCTGCTCTTCTGAACCGCTCGCTTTGATGAAAGTGGGTTTTCTCTCTGTAGAATAACGTAGCAAAGACTGAGAATAAAGTTATTTGCACAAAACACGAGCAGTTTCCAAGATAAACGCGCTCGAACAGCATCAAACAGAGAAAACTGTGTATCTTCTCTTCTGAACCGCTTGCTTTGGTGAAAGTGGGTTTTCTCTCTGTAGAATAACGGAGCAAACACTGTGTATAAAGTTATTTGCACAAAACACGAGCAGTTTTCAAGGTACACGCGTTCGAACAGCATGAAACAGAGGAAACTCTGTATCTGTTCTTCTGAAGTGTTTGCTTTGTTGAAAGTGGGTTTTCTCTATGTAGAATAACGTAGCAAAGACTGTGAATAAAGTTATTTGCACAAAACACGAGCAGTTTCCAAGATCCACGCCTTCGAACAGCATCAAACAGAGGAAACTGTGTATCTGCTCTTCTGAACCGCTTGCTTTGGTGAAAGTGGGTTTTCTCTATGTAGAATAACGTAGCAAAGACTGACAATAAAGTTATTTGCACAAAACACGAGCAGTTTCCAAAATACACGCGTTCGAACAGCATGAAACAGAGGAAACTGTGTATCTGCTCTTCTGAACCGCTCGCTTTGATGAAAGTGGGGTTTCTCTCTGTAGAATAGCGTAGTAGAGACTGTGAATAAAGTTATTTGCACAAAACACGAACAGTTTCCAAGATACACACGTTCGAACAGCCTGAAACAGAGGAAACTCTGTATCTGCTCTTCTGAACCGCCTGCTTTGTTGAAAGTGGGTTTTCTCTATGTAGAATAACGTAGCAAAGACTGTGAATAAAGTTATTTGCACAAAACACGAACAGTTTCCAAGATACACACGTTCGAACAGCCTAAAACAGAGGAAACTCTGTATCTGCTCTTCTGAACCGCTCGCTTTGATGAAAGTGGGTTTTCTCTCTGTAGAATAGCGTAGTAGAGACTGTGAATAAAGTTATTTGCACAAAACACGAACAGTTTTCAAGAGAAACGCGTCCGCACAGCATAAAACAGAGGAAACTCTGTGTCTGTTCTTCTGAACCGCTTGCTTTGGTGAAAGTGGGTTTTCTCGCTGTAGAATAACGTAGCAATGACTGAGAATAAAGTTATTTGCACAAAACACGAGCAGTTTCCAAGATACACGCGTTCGAACAGCATTAAACAGAGGAAACTGTGTATCTGCTCTTCTGAACCGCCTGCTTTGTTGAAAGTGGGTTTTCTCTATGTAGAATAACGTAGCAAAGACTGTGAATAAATTTATTTGCACAAAACACAAGCAGTTTCCAAGTTACACGCGTTCGAACAGCATGAAACAGAGGAAACTCTGTATCTGCTCTTCTGAACCGCTTGCTTTGGTGAAAGTGGGTTTTCTCTATGTAGAATAACGTAGCAGAGACTGTGAATAAAGTTATTTGCACAAAACACGAGCAGTTTCCAAGATACACGCGTTCGAACAGCATGAAACAGAGGAAACTGTGTATCTGCTCTTCTGAACCGCTCGCTTTGATGAAAGTGGGTTTTCTCTCTGTAGAATAGCGTAGTAGAGACTGTGAATAAAGTTATTTGCACAAAACACGAGCAGTTTCCAAGATACACGCGTTCGAACAGCATCAAACAGAGGAAACTGTGTATCTTCTCTTCTGAACCGCTTGCTTTGGTGAAAGTGGGTTTTCTCTCTGTAGAATAACGGAGCAAACACTGTGTATAAAGTTATTTGCACAAAACACGAGCAGTTTCCAAGGTACACGCGTTCGAACAGCATGAAACAGAGGAAACTCTGTGTCTGCTCTTCTGAACCGCTTGCTTTGGTGAAAGTGGGTTTTCTCTCTGTAGAATAACGTAGCAAAGACTGTGAATAAAGTTATTTGCACAAAACACGAGCAGTTTCCAAGATACACGCGTTCGAACACCATGAAACAGAGGAAACTGTGTATCTGCTCTTCTGAACCGCTTGCTTTGGTGAAAGTGGGTTTTCTCTCTGTAGAATAAGGTAGCAAAGACTGTGAATAAAGTTATTTGCACAAAACACGAGCAGTTTCCAAGATAAACGCGTTCGAACAGCATGAAACAGAGGAAACTGTGTATCTGCTCTTCTGAACCGCTTGCTTTGTTGAAAGTGGGTTTTCTCTATGTAGAATAACGTAGCAAAGACTGTGAATAAAGTTATTTGCACAAAACACGAGCAGTTTCCAAGATACACGCGTTCGAACACCATGAAACAGAGGAAACTGTGTATCTGCTCTTCTGAACCGCTTGCTTTGTTGAAAGTGGGTTTTCTCTCTGTAGAATAACGTAGCAAAGACTGTGAATAAAGTTATTTGCACAAAACACGAACAGTTTCCAAGATAAACGCGTTCGAACAGCATTAAACAGGGGAAACTGTGTATCTGCTCTTCTGAACCGCTTGCGTTGTTGAAAGTGGGTTTTCTCTATGTAGAATAACGTAGCAAAGACTGTGATTAAGTTATTTGTACAAAACACGAGCAGTTTCCAAGTTACACGCGTTCGAACAGCATGAAACAGAGGAAACTGTGTATCTGCTCTTCTGAACCGCTTGCTTTGTTGAAAGTGGGTTTTCTCTATGTAGAATAACGTAGCAAAGACTGTGAATAAAGTTATTTGCACAAAACACGAGCAGTTTCCAAGATACACGCGTTCGAACACCATGAAACAGAGGAAACTGTGTATCTGCTCTTCTGAACCGCTTGCTTTGTTGAAAGTGGGTTTTCTCTCTGTAGAATAACGTAGCAAAGACTGTGAATAAAGTTATTTGCACAAAACACGAACAGTTTCCAAGATAAACGCGTTCGAACAGCATTAAACAGGGGAAACTGTGTATCTGCTCTTCTGAACCGCTTGCGTTGTTGAAAGTGGGTTTTCTCTATGTAGAATAACGTAGCAAAGACTGTGATTAAGTTATTTGTACAAAACACGAGCAGTTTCCAAGTTACACGCGTTCGAACAGCATGAAACAGAGGAAACTGTGTATCTGCTCTTCTGAACCGCTCGCTTTGTTGAAAGTGGGTTTTCTCTATGTAGAATAACGTAGCAAAGACAGTGAATAAATTTATTTGCACAAAACTCGAACAGTTTCCAAGATAAACGCGTTCGAACAGCATGAAACAGAGGAAACTGTGTATCTTCTCTTCTGAACCGCTTGCTTTGGTGAAAGTGGGTTTTCTCTCTGTAGAATAACGGAGCAAACACTGTGTATAAAGTTATTTGCACAAAACACGAGCAGTTTCCAAGGTACACGCGTTCGAACAGCATGAAACAGAGGAAACTCTGTATCTGTTCTTCTGAAGTGCTTGCTTTGTTGAAAGTGGGTTTTCTCTATGTAGAATAACGTAGCAAAGACTGTGAATAAAGTTATTTGCACAAAACACGAGCAGTTTCCAAGATCCACGCGTTCGAACAGCCTGAAACAGAGGAAACTCTGTATCTGCTCTTCTGAACCGCCTGCTTTGTTGAAAGTGGGTTTTCTCTATGTAGAATAACGTAGCAAAGACTGTGAATAAAGTTATTTGCACAAAACACGAACAGTTTCCAAGATACACACGTTCGAACAGCCTGAAACAGAGGAAACTCTGTATCTGCTCTTCTGAACCGCTCGCTTTGATGAAAGTGGGTTTTCTCTCTGTAGAATAGCGTAGTAGAGACTGTGAATAAAGTTATTTGCACAAAACACGAACAGTTTTCAAGAGAAACGCGTCCGCACAGCATAAAACAGAGGAAACTCTGTGTCTGTTCTTCTGAACCGCTTGCTTTGGTGAAAGTGGGTTTTCTCGCTGTAGAATAACGTAGCAATGACTGAGAATAAAGTTATTTGCACAAAACACGAGCAGTTTCCAAGATACACGCGTTCGAACAGCATTAAACAGAGGAAACTGTGTATCTGCTCTTCTGAACCGCCTGCTTTGTTGAAAGTGGGTTTTCTCTATGTAGAATAACGTAGCAAAGACTGTGAATAAAGTTATTTGCACAAAACACAAGCAGTTTCCAAGTTACACGCGTTCGAACAGCATGAAACAGAGGAAACTCTGTATCTGCTCTTCTGAACCGCTTGCTTTGGTGAAAGTGGGTTTTCTCTATGTAGAATAACGTAGCAGAGACTGTGAATAAAGTTATTTGCACAAAACACGAGCAGTTTCCAAGATACACGCGTTCGAACAGCATGAAACAGAGGAAACTGTGTATCTGCTCTTCTGAACCGCTCGCTTTGATGAAAGTGGGTTTTCTCTCTGTAGAATAGCGTAGTAGAGACTGTGAATAAAGTTATTTGCACAAAACACGAGCAGTTTCCAAGATACACGCGTTCGAACAGCATCAAACAGAGGAAACTGTGTATCTTCTCTTCTGAACCGCTTGCTTTGGTGAAAGTGGGTTTTCTCTCTGTAGAATAACGGAGCAAACACTCTGTATAAAGTTATTTGCACAAAACACGAGCAGTTTCCAAGGCACACGCGTTCGAACAGCATGAAACAGAGGAAACTCTGTGTCTGCTCTTCTGAACCGCTTGCTTTGGTGAAAGTGGGTTTTCTCTCTGTAGAATAAGGTAGCAAAGACTGTGAATAAAGTTATTTGCACAAAACACGAACAGTTTCCAAGATACACGCGTTCGAACAGCATGAAACAGAGGAAACTGTGTATCTGCTCTTCTGAACCGCTTGCTTTGTTGAAAGTGGGTTTTCTCTCTGTAGAATAACGTAGCAAAGACTGTGAATAAAGTTATTTGCACAAAACACGAGCAGTTTCCAAGATACACGCGTTCGAACACCATGAAACAGAGGAAACTGTGTATCTGCTCTTCTGAACCGCTTGCTTTGGTGAAAGTGGGTTTTCTCTCTGTAGAATAAGGTAGCAAAGACTGTGAATAAAGTTATTTGCACAAAACACGAGCAGTTTCCAAGATAAACGCGTTCGAACAGCATGAAACAGAGGAAACTGTGTATCTGCTCTTCTGAACCGCTTGCTTTGTTGAAAGTGGGTTTTCTCTATGTAGAATAACGTAGCAAAGACTGTGAATAAAGTTATTTGCACAAAACACGAGCAGTTTCCAAGATACACGCGTTCGAACACCATGAAACAGAGGAAACTGTGTATCTGCTCTTCTGAACCGCTTGCTTTGTTGAAAGTGGGTTTTCTCTCTGTAGAATAACGTAGCAAAGACTGTGAATAAAGTTATTTGCACAAAACACGAACAGTTTCCAAGATAAACGCGTTCGAACAGCATTAAACAGGGGAAACTGTGTATCTGCTCTTCTGAACCGCTTGCGTTGTTGAAAGTGGGTTTTCTCTATGTAGAATAACGTAGCAAAGACTGTGATTAAGTTATTTGTACAAAACACGAGCAGTTTCCAAGTTACACGCGTTCGAACAGCATGAAACAGAGGAAACTGTGTATCTGCTCTTCTGAACCGCTCGCTTTGTTGAAAGTGGGTTTTCTCTATGTAGAATAACGTAGCAAAGACAGTGAATAAATTTATTTGCACAAAACTCGAACAGTTTCCAAGATAAACGCGTTCGAACAGCATGAAACAGAGGAAACTGTGTATCTTCTCTTCTGAACCGCTTGCTTTGGTGAAAGTGGGTTTTCTCTCTGTAGAATAACGGAGCAAACACTGTGTATAAAGTTATTTGCACAAAACACGAGCAGTTTCCAAGGTACACGCGTTCGAACAGCATGAAACAGAGGAAACTCTGTATCTGTTCTTCTGAAGTGCTTGCTTTGTTGAAAGTGGGTTTTCTCTATGTAGAATAACGTAGCAAAGACTGTGAATAAAGTTATTTGCACAAAACACGAGCAGTTTCCAAGATCCACGCCTTCGAACAGCATCAAACAGAGGAAACTGTGTATCTGCTCTTCTGAACCGCTTGCTTTGGTGAAAGTGGGTTTTCTCTATGTAGAATAACGTAGCAAAGACTGAGAATAAAGTTATTTGCACAAAACACGAGCAGTTTCCAAAATACACGCGTTCGAACAGCATGAAACAGAGGAAACTGTGTATCTGCTCTTCTGAACCGCTCGCTTTGATGAAAGTGGGGTTTCTCTCTGTAGAATAGCGTACTAGAGACTGTGAATAAAGTTATTTGCACAAAACACGAACAGTTTCCAAGATACACACGTTCGAACAGCCTGAAACAGAGGAAACTCTGTATCTGCTCTTCTGAACCGCCTGCTTTGTTGAAAGTGGGTTTTCTCTATGTAGAATAACGTAGCAAAGACTGTGAATAAAGTTATTTGCACAAAACACGAACAGTTTCCAAGATACACACGTTCGAACAGCCTGAAACAGAGGAAACTCTGTATCTGCTCTTCTGAACCGCTCGCTTTGATGAAAGTGGGTTTTCTCTCTGTAGAATAGCGTAGTAGAGACTGTGAATAAAGTTATTTGCACAAAACACGAACAGTTTTCAAGAGAAACGCGTCCGCACAGCATAAAACAGAGGAAACTCTGTGTCTGTTCTTCTGAACCGCTTGCTTTGGTGAAAGTGGGTTTTCTCGCTGTAGAATAACGTAGCAATGACTGAGAATAAAGTTATTTGCACAAAACACGAGCAGTTTCCAAGATACACGCGTTCGAACAGCATTAAACAGAGGAAACTGTGTATCTGCTCTTCTGAACCGCCTGCTTTGTTGAAAGTGGGTTTTCTCTATGTAGAATAACGTAGCAAAGACTGTGAATAAAGTTATTTGCACAAAACACAAGCAGTTTCCAAGTTACACGCGTTCGAACAGCATGAAACAGAGGAAACTCTGTATCTGCTCTTCTGAACCGCTTGCTTTGGTGAAAGTGGGTTTTCTCTATGTAGAATAACGTAGCAGAGACTGTGAATAAAGTTATTTGCACAAAACACGAGCAGTTTCCAAGATACACGCGTTCGAACAGCATGAAACAGAGGAAACTGTGTATCTGCTCTTCTGAACCGCTCGCTTTGATGAAAGTGGGTTTTCTCTCTGTAGAATAGCGTAGTAGAGACTGTGAATAAAGTTATTTGCACAAAACACGAGCAGTTTCCAAGATACACGCGTTCGAACAGCATCAAACAGAGGAAACTGTGTATCTTCTCTTCTGAACCGCTTGCTTTGGTGAAAGTGGGTTTTCTCTCTGTAGAATAACGGAGCAAACACTCTGTATAAAGTTATTTGCACAAAACACGAGCAGTTTCCAAGGCACACGCGTTCGAACAGCATGAAACAGAGGAAACTCTGTGTCTGCTCTTCTGAACCGCTTGCTTTGGTGAAAGTGGGTTTTCTCTCTGTAGAATAAGGTAGCAAAGACTGTGAATAAAGTTATTTGCACAAAACACGAACAGTTTCCAAGATACACGCGTTCGAACAGCATGAAACAGAGGAAACTGTGTATCTGCTCTTCTGAACCGCTTGCTTTGTTGAAAGTGGGTTTTCTCTCTGTAGAATAACGTAGCAAAGACTGTGAATAAAGTTATTTGCACAAAACACGAGCAGTTTCCAAGATACACGCGTTCGAACACCATGAAACAGAGGAAACTGTGTATCTGCTCTTCTGAACCGCTTGCTTTGGTGAAAGTGGGTTTTCTCTCTGTAGAATAAGGTAGCAAAGACTGTGAATAAAGTTATTTGCACAAAACACGAGCAGTTTCCAAGATAAACGCGTTCGAACAGCATGAAACAGAGGAAACTGTGTATCTGCTCTTCTGAACCGCTTGCTTTGTTGAAAGTGGGTTTTCTCTATGTAGAATAACGTAGCAAAGACTGTGAATAAAGTTATTTGCACAAAACACGAGCAGTTTCCAAGATACACGCGTTCGAACACCATGAAACAGAGGAAACTGTGTATCTGCTCTTCTGAACCGCTTGCTTTGTTGAAAGTGGGTTTTCTCTCTGTAGAATAACGTAGCAAAGACTGTGAATAAAGTTATTTGCACAAAACACGAACAGTTTCCAAGATAAACGCGTTCGAACAGCATTAAACAGGGGAAACTGTGTATCTGCTCTTCTGAACCGCTTGCGTTGTTGAAAGTGGGTTTTCTCTATGTAGAATAACGTAGCAAAGACTGTGATTAAGTTATTTGCACAAAACACGAGCAGTTTCCAAGTTACACGCGTTCGAACAGCATGAAACAGAGGAAACTGTGTATCTGCTCTTCTGAACCGCTCGCTTTGTTGAAAGTGGGTTTTCTCTATGTAGAATAACGTAGCAAAGACAGTGAATAAATTTATTTGCACAAAACTCGAACAGTTTCCAAGATAAACGCGTTCGAACAGCATGAAACAGAGGAAACTGTGTATCTTCTCTTCTGAACCGCTTGCTTTGGTGAAAGTGGGTTTTCTCTCTGTAGAATAACGGAGCAAACACTGTGTATAAAGTTATTTGCACAAAACACGAGCAGTTTCCAAGGTACACGCGTTCGAACAGCATGAAACAGAGGAAACTCTGTATCTGCTCTTCTGAACCGCTTGCTTTGGTGAAAGTGGGTTTTCTCTATGTAGAATAACGTAGCAAAGACTGAGAATAAAGTTATTTGCACAAAACACGAGCAGTTTCCAAAATACACGCGTTCGAACAGCATGAAACAGAGGAAACTGTGTATCTGCTCTTCTGAACCGCTCGCTTTGATGAAAGTGGGGTTTCTCTCTGTAGAATAGCGTACTAGAGACTGTGAATAAAGTTATTTGCACAAAACACGAGCAGTTTCCAAGATACACGCGTTCGAACAGCATTAAACAGAGGAAACTGTGTATCTGCTCTTCTGAACCGCATGCTTTGTTGAAAGTGGGTTTTCTCTATGTAGAATAACGTAGCAAAGACTGTGAATAAAATTATTTGCACAAAACACGAACAGTTTCCAAGATACACACGTTCGAACAGCCTGAAACAGAGGAAACTCTGTATCTGCTCTTCTGAACCGCTCGCTTTGATGAAAGTGGGTTTTCTCTCTGTAGAATAGCGTAGTAGAGACTGTGAATAAAGTTATTTGCACAAAACACGAACAGTTTTCAAGAGAAACGCGTCCGCACAGCATAAAACAGAGGAAACTCTGTGTCTGTTCTTCTGAACCGCTTGCTTTGGTGAAAGTGGGTTTTCTCTCTGTAGAATAACGTAGCAATGACTGAGAATAAAGTTATTTGCACAAAACACGAGCAGTTTCCAAGATACACGCGTTCGAACAGCATTAAACAGAGGAAACTGTGTATCTGCTCTTCTGAACCGCCTGCTTTGTTGAAAGTGGGTTTTCTCTATGTAGAATAACGTAGCAAAGACTGTGAATAAAGTTATTTGCACAAAACACAAGCAGTTTCCAAGTTACACGCGTTCGAACAGCATGAAACAGAGGAAACTCTGTATCTGCTCTTCTGAACCGCTCGCTTTGATGAAAGTGGGTTTTCTCTCTGTAGAATAGCGTAGTAGAGACTGTGAATAAAGTTATTTGCACAAAACACGAACAGTTTCCAAGATACACGCGTTCGAACAGCATCAAACAGAGGAAACTGTGTATCTTCTCTTCTGAACCGCTTGCTTTGGTGAAAGTGGGTTTTCTCTCTGTAGAATAACGGAGCAAACACTGTGTATAAAGTTATTTGCACAAAACACGAGCAGTTTCCAAGGTACACGCGTTCGAACAGCATGAAACAGAGGAAACTCTGTGTCTGCTCTTCTGAACCGCTTGCTTTGGTGAAAGTGGGTTTTCTCTCTGTAGAATAGCGTAGTAGAGACTGTGAATAAAGTTATTTGCACAAAACACGAACAGTTTTCAAGAGAAACGCGTCCGCACAGCATAAAACAGAGGAAACTCTGTGTCTGTTCTTCTGAACCGCTTGCTTTGGTGAAAGTGGGTTTTCTCTCTGTAGAATAACGGAGCAAACACTGTGTATAAAGTTATTTGCACAAAACACGAGCAGTTTCCAAGGTACACGCGTTCGAACAGCATGAAACAGAGGAAACTCTGTGTCTGCTCTTCTGAACCGCTTGCTTTGGTGAAAGTGGGTTTTCTCTCTGTAGAATAAGGTAGCAAAGACTGTGAATAAAGTTATTTGCACAAAACACGAACAGTTTCCAAGATACACGCGTTCGAACAGCATGAAACAGAGGAAACTGTGTATCTGCTCTTCTGAACCGCTTGCTTTGTTGAAAGTGGGTTTTCTCTCTGTAGAATAACGTAGCAAAGACTGTGATTAAGTTATTTGTACAAAACACGAGCAGTTTCCAAGTTACACGCGTTCGAACAGCATGAAACAGAGGAAACTGTGTATCTGCTCTTCTGAACCGCTCGCTTTGTTGAAAGTGGGTTTTCTCTATGTAGAATAACGTAGCAAAGACAGTGAATAAATTTATTTGCACAAAACTCGAACAGTTTCCAAGATAAACGCGTTCGAACAGCATGAAACAGAGGAAACTGTGTATCTTCTCTTCTGAACCGCTTGCTTTGGTGAAAGTGGGTTTTCTCTCTGTAGAATAACGGAGCAAACACTGTGTATAAAGTTATTTGCACAAAACACGAGCAGTTTCCAAGGTACACGCGTTCGAACAGCATGAAACAGAGGAAACTCTGTATCTGTTCTTCTGAAGTGCTTGCTTTGTTGAAAGTGGGTTTTCTCTATGTAGAATAACGTAGCAAAGACTGTGAATAAAGTTATTTGCACAAAACACGAGCAGTTTCCAAGATCCACGCCTTCGAACAGCATCAAACAGAGGAAACTGTGTATCTGCTCTTCTGAACCGCTTGCTTTGGTGAAAGTGGGTTTTCTCTATGTAGAATAACGTAGCAAAGACTGAGAATAAAGTTATTTGCACAAAACACGAGCAGTTTCCAAAATACACGCGTTCGAACAGCATGAAACAGAGGAAACTGTGTATCTGCTCTTCTGAACCGCTCGCTTTGATGAAAGTGGGGTTTCTCTCTGTAGAATAGCGTACTAGAGACTGTGAATAAAGTTATTTGCACAAAACACGAACAGTTTCCAAGATACACACGTTCGAACAGCCTGAAACAGAGGAAACTCTGTATCTGCTCTTCTGAACCGCCTGCTTTGTTGAAAGTGGGTTTTCTCTATGTAGAATAACGTAGCAAAGACTGTGAATAAAGTTATTTGCACAAAACACGAACAGTTTCCAAGATACACACGTTCGAACAGCCTGAAACAGAGGAAACTCTGTATCTGCTCTTCTGAACCGCTCGCTTTGATGAAAGTGGGTTTTCTCTCTGTAGAATAGCGTAGTAGAGACTGTGAATAAAGTTATTTGCACAAAACACGAACAGTTTTCAAGAGAAACGCGTCCGCACAGCATAAAACAGAGGAAACTCTGTGTCTGTTCTTCTGAACCGCTTGCTTTGGTGAAAGTGGGTTTTCTCGCTGTAGAATAACGTAGCAATGACTGAGAATAAAGTTATTTGCACAAAACACGAGCAGTTTCCAAGATACACGCGTTCGAACAGCATTAAACAGAGGAAACTGTGTATCTGCTCTTCTGAACCGCCTGCTTTGTTGAAAGTGGGTTTTCTCTATGTAGAATAACGTAGCAAAGACTGTGAATAAAGTTATTTGCACAAAACACAAGCAGTTTCCAAGTTACACGCGTTCGAACAGCATGAAACAGAGGAAACTCTGTATCTGCTCTTCTGAACCGCTTGCTTTGGTGAAAGTGGGTTTTCTCTATGTAGAATAACGTAGCAGAGACTGTGAATAAAGTTATTTGCACAAAACACGAGCAGTTTCCAAGATACACGCGTTCGAACAGCATGAAACAGAGGAAACTGTGTATCTGCTCTTCTGAACCGCTCGCTTTGATGAAAGTGGGTTTTCTCTCTGTAGAATAGCGTAGTAGAGACTGTGAATAAAGTTATTTGCACAAAACACGAGCAGTTTCCAAGATACACGCGTTCGAACAGCATCAAACAGAGGAAACTGTGTATCTTCTCTTCTGAACCGCTTGCTTTGGTGAAAGTGGGTTTTCTCTCTGTAGAATAACGGAGCAAACACTCTGTATAAAGTTATTTGCACAAAACACGAGCAGTTTCCAAGGCACACGCGTTCGAACAGCATGAAACAGAGGAAACTCTGTGTCTGCTCTTCTGAACCGCTTGCTTTGGTGAAAGTGGGTTTTCTCTCTGTAGAATAAGGTAGCAAAGACTGTGAATAAAGTTATTTGCACAAAACACGAACAGTTTCCAAGATACACGCGTTCGAACAGCATGAAACAGAGGAAACTGTGTATCTGCTCTTCTGAACCGCTTGCTTTGTTGAAAGTGGGTTTTCTCTCTGTAGAATAACGTAGCAAAGACTGTGAATAAAGTTATTTGCACAAAACACGAGCAGTTTCCAAGATACACGCGTTCGAACACCATGAAACAGAGGAAACTGTGTATCTGCTCTTCTGAACCGCTTGCTTTGGTGAAAGTGGGTTTTCTCTCTGTAGAATAAGGTAGCAAAGACTGTGAATAAAGTTATTTGCACAAAACACGAGCAGTTTCCAAGATAAACGCGTTCGAACAGCATGAAACAGAGGAAACTGTGTATCTGCTCTTCTGAACCGCTTGCTTTGTTGAAAGTGGGTTTTCTCTATGTAGAATAACGTAGCAAAGACTGTGAATAAAGTTATTTGCACAAAACACGAGCAGTTTCCAAGATACACGCGTTCGAACACCATGAAACAGAGGAAACTGTGTATCTGCTCTTCTGAACCGCTTGCTTTGTTGAAAGTGGGTTTTCTCTCTGTAGAATAACGTAGCAAAGACTGTGAATAAAGTTATTTGCACAAAACACGAACAGTTTCCAAGATAAACGCGTTCGAACAGCATTAAACAGGGGAAACTGTGTATCTGCTCTTCTGAACCGCTTGCGTTGTTGAAAGTGGGTTTTCTCTATGTAGAATAACGTAGCAAAGACTGTGATTAAGTTATTTGCACAAAACACGAGCAGTTTCCAAGTTACACGCGTTCGAACAGCATGAAACAGAGGAAACTGTGTATCTGCTCTTCTGAACCGCTCGCTTTGTTGAAAGTGGGTTTTCTCTATGTAGAATAACGTAGCAAAGACAGTGAATAAATTTATTTGCACAAAACTCGAACAGTTTCCAAGATAAACGCGTTCGAACAGCATGAAACAGAGGAAACTGTGTATCTTCTCTTCTGAACCGCTTGCTTTGGTGAAAGTGGGTTTTCTCTCTGTAGAATAACGGAGCAAACACTGTGTATAAAGTTATTTGCACAAAACACGAGCAGTTTCCAAGGTACACGCGTTCGAACAGCATGAAACAGAGGAAACTCTGTATCTGCTCTTCTGAACCGCTTGCTTTGGTGAAAGTGGGTTTTCTCTATGTAGAATAACGTAGCAAAGACTGAGAATAAAGTTATTTGCACAAAACACGAGCAGTTTCCAAAATACACGCGTTCGAACAGCATGAAACAGAGGAAACTGTGTATCTGCTCTTCTGAACCGCTCGCTTTGATGAAAGTGGGGTTTCTCTCTGTAGAATAGCGTACTAGAGACTGTGAATAAAGTTATTTGCACAAAACACGAGCAGTTTCCAAGATACACGCGTTCGAACAGCATTAAACAGAGGAAACTGTGTATCTGCTCTTCTGAACCGCATGCTTTGTTGAAAGTGGGTTTTCTCTATGTAGAATAACGTAGCAAAGACTGTGAATAAAGTTATTTGCACAAAACACGAACAGTTTCCAAGATACACACGTTCGAACAGCCTGAAACAGAGGAAACTCTGTATCTGCTCTTCTGAACCGCTCGCTTTGATGAAAGTGGGTTTTCTCTCTGTAGAATAGCGTAGTAGAGACTGTGAATAAAGTTATTTGCACAAAACACGAACAGTTTTCAAGAGAAACGCGTCCGCACAGCATAAAACAGAGGAAACTCTGTGTCTGTTCTTCTGAACCGCTTGCTTTGGTGAAAGTGGGTTTTCTCTCTGTAGAATAACGTAGCAATGACTGAGAATAAAGTTATTTGCACAAAACACGAGCAGTTTCCAAGATACACGCGTTCGAACAGCATTAAACAGAGGAAACTGTGTATCTGCTCTTCTGAACCGCCTGCTTTGTTGAAAGTGGGTTTTCTCTATGTAGAATAACGTAGCAAAGACTGTGAATAAAGTTATTTGCACAAAACACAAGCAGTTTCCAAGTTACACGCGTTCGAACAGCATGAAACAGAGGAAACTCTGTATCTGCTCTTCTGAACCGCTCGCTTTGATGAAAGTGGGTTTTCTCTCTGTAGAATAGCGTAGTAGAGACTGTGAATAAAGTTATTTGCACAAAACACGAACAGTTTCCAAGATACACGCGTTCGAACAGCATCAAACAGAGGAAACTGTGTATCTTCTCTTCTGAACCGCTTGCTTTGGTGAAAGTGGGTTTTCTCTCTGTAGAATAACGGAGCAAACACTGTGTATAAAGTTATTTGCACAAAACACGAGCAGTTTCCAAGGTACACGCGTTCGAACAGCATGAAACAGAGGAAACTCTGTGTCTGCTCTTCTGAACCGCTTGCTTTGGTGAAAGTGGGTTTTCTCTCTGTAGAATAAGGTAGCAAAGACTGTGAATAAAGTTATTTGCACAAAACACGAACAGTTTCCAAGATACACGCGTTCGAACAGCATGAAACAGAGGAAACTGTGTATCTGCTCTTCTGAACCGCTTGCTTTGTTGAAAGTGGGTTTTCTCTCTGTAGAATAACGTAGCAAAGACTGTGATTAAGTTATTTGTACAAAACACGAGCAGTTTCCAAGTTACACGCGTTCGAACAGCATGAAACAGAGGAAACTGTGTATCTGCTCTTCTGAACCGCTCGCTTTGTTGAAAGTGGGTTTTCTCTATGTAGAATAACGTAGCAAAGACAGTGAATAAATTTATTTGCACAAAACTCGAACAGTTTCCAAGATAAACGCGTTCGAACAGCATGAAACAGAGGAAACTGTGTATCTTCTCTTCTGAACCGCTTGCTTTGGTGAAAGTGGGTTTTCTCTCTGTAGAATAACGGAGCAAACACTGTGTATAAAGTTATTTGCACAAAACACGAGCAGTTTCCAAGGTACACGCGTTCGAACAGCATGAAACAGAGGAAACTCTGTATCTGTTCTTCTGAAGTGCTTGCTTTGTTGAAAGTGGGTTTTCTCTATGTAGAATAACGTAGCAAAGACTGTGAATAAAGTTATTTGCACAAAACACGAGCAGTTTCCAAGATCCACGCCTTCGAACAGCATCAAACAGAGGAAACTGTGTATCTGCTCTTCTGAACCGCTTGCTTTGGTGAAAGTGGGTTTTCTCTATGTAGAATAACGTAGCAAAGACTGAGAATAAAGTTATTTGCACAAAACACGAGCAGTTTCCAAAATACACGCGTTCGAACAGCATGAAACAGAGGAAACTGTGTATCTGCTCTTCTGAACCGCTCGCTTTGATGAAAGTGGGGTTTCTCTCTGTAGAATAGCGTACTAGAGACTGTGAATAAAGTTATTTGCACAAAACACGAACAGTTTCCAAGATACACACGTTCGAACAGCCTGAAACAGAGGAAACTCTGTATCTGCTCTTCTGAACCGCCTGCTTTGTTGAAAGTGGGTTTTCTCTATGTAGAATAACGTAGCAAAGACTGTGAATAAAGTTATTTGCACAAAACACGAACAGTTTCCAAGATACACACGTTCGAACAGCCTGAAACAGAGGAAACTCTGTATCTGCTCTTCTGAACCGCTCGCTTTGATGAAAGTGGGTTTTCTCTCTGTAGAATAGCGTAGTAGAGACTGTGAATAAAGTTATTTGCACAAAACACGAACAGTTTTCAAGAGAAACGCGTCCGCACAGCATAAAACAGAGGAAACTCTGTGTCTGTTCTTCTGAACCGCTTGCTTTGGTGAAAGTGGGTTTTCTCGCTGTAGAATAACGTAGCAATGACTGAGAATAAAGTTATTTGCACAAAACACGAGCAGTTTCCAAGATACACGCGTTCGAACAGCATTAAACAGAGGAAACTGTGTATCTGCTCTTCTGAACCGCCTGCTTTGTTGAAAGTGGGTTTTCTCTATGTAGAATAACGTAGCAAAGACTGTGAATAAAGTTATTTGCACAAAACACAAGCAGTTTCCAAGTTACACGCGTTCGAACAGCATGAAACAGAGGAAACTCTGTATCTGCTCTTCTGAACCGCTTGCTTTGGTGAAAGTGGGTTTTCTCTATGTAGAATAACGTAGCAGAGACTGTGAATAAAGTTATTTGCACAAAACACGAGCAGTTTCCAAGATACACGCGTTCGAACAGCATGAAACAGAGGAAACTGTGTATCTGCTCTTCTGAACCGCTCGCTTTGATGAAAGTGGGTTTTCTCTCTGTAGAATAGCGTAGTAGAGACTGTGAATAAAGTTATTTGCACAAAACACGAGCAGTTTCCAAGATACACGCGTTCGAACAGCATCAAACAGAGGAAACTGTGTATCTTCTCTTCTGAACCGCTTGCTTTGGTGAAAGTGGGTTTTCTCTCTGTAGAATAACGGAGCAAACACTCTGTATAAAGTTATTTGCACAAAACACGAGCAGTTTCCAAGGCACACGCGTTCGAACAGCATGAAACAGAGGAAACTCTGTGTCTGCTCTTCTGAACCGCTTGCTTTGGTGAAAGTGGGTTTTCTCTCTGTAGAATAAGGTAGCAAAGACTGTGAATAAAGTTATTTGCACAAAACACGAACAGTTTCCAAGATACACGCGTTCGAACAGCATGAAACAGAGGAAACTGTGTATCTGCTCTTCTGAACCGCTTGCTTTGTTGAAAGTGGGTTTTCTCTCTGTAGAATAACGTAGCAAAGACTGTGAATAAAGTTATTTGCACAAAACACGAGCAGTTTCCAAGATACACGCGTTCGAACACCATGAAACAGAGGAAACTGTGTATCTGCTCTTCTGAACCGCTTGCTTTGGTGAAAGTGGGTTTTCTCTCTGTAGAATAAGGTAGCAAAGACTGTGAATAAAGTTATTTGCACAAAACACGAGCAGTTTCCAAGATAAACGCGTTCGAACAGCATGAAACAGAGGAAACTGTGTATCTGCTCTTCTGAACCGCTTGCTTTGTTGAAAGTGGGTTTTCTCTATGTAGAATAACGTAGCAAAGACTGTGAATAAAGTTATTTGCACAAAACACGAGCAGTTTCCAAGATACACGCGTTCGAACACCATGAAACAGAGGAAACTGTGTATCTGCTCTTCTGAACCGCTTGCTTTGTTGAAAGTGGGTTTTCTCTCTGTAGAATAACGTAGCAAAGACTGTGAATAAAGTTATTTGCACAAAACACGAACAGTTTCCAAGATAAACGCGTTCGAACAGCATTAAACAGGGGAAACTGTGTATCTGCTCTTCTGAACCGCTTGCGTTGTTGAAAGTGGGTTTTCTCTATGTAGAATAACGTAGCAAAGACTGTGATTAAGTTATTTGCACAAAACACGAGCAGTTTCCAAGTTACACGCGTTCGAACAGCATGAAACAGAGGAAACTGTGTATCTGCTCTTCTGAACCGCTCGCTTTGTTGAAAGTGGGTTTTCTCTATGTAGAATAACGTAGCAAAGACAGTGAATAAATTTATTTGCACAAAACTCGAACAGTTTCCAAGATAAACGCGTTCGAACAGCATGAAACAGAGGAAACTGTGTATCTTCTCTTCTGAACCGCTTGCTTTGGTGAAAGTGGGTTTTCTCTCTGTAGAATAACGGAGCAAACACTGTGTATAAAGTTATTTGCACAAAACACGAGCAGTTTCCAAGGTACACGCGTTCGAACAGCATGAAACAGAGGAAACTCTGTATCTGCTCTTCTGAACCGCTTGCTTTGGTGAAAGTGGGTTTTCTCTATGTAGAATAACGTAGCAAAGACTGTGATTAAGTTATTTGCACAAAACACGAGCAGTTTCCAAGTTACACGCGTTCGAACAGCATGAAACAGAGGAAACTGTGTATCTGCTCTTCTGAACCGCTCGCTTTGTTGAAAGTGGGTTTTCTCTATGTAGAATAACGTAGCAAAGACAGTGAATAAATTTATTTGCACAAAACTCGAACAGTTTCCAAGATAAACGCGTTCGAACAGCATGAAACAGAGGAAACTGTGTATCTTCTCTTCTGAACCGCTTGCTTTGGTGAAAGTGGGTTTTCTCTCTGTAGAATAACGGAGCAAACACTGTGTATAAAGTTATTTGCACAAAACACGAGCAGTTTCCAAGGTACACGCGTTCGAACAGCATGAAACAGAGGAAACTCTGTATCTGCTCTTCTGAACCGCTTGCTTTGGTGAAAGTGGGTTTTCTCTATGTAGAATAACGTAGCAAAGACTGAGAATAAAGTTATTTGCACAAAACACGAGCAGTTTCCAAAATACACGCGTTCGAACAGCATGAAACAGAGGAAACTGTGTATCTGCTCTTCTGAACCGCTCGCTTTGATGAAAGTGGGGTTTCTCTCTGTAGAATAGCGTACTAGAGACTGTGAATAAAGTTATTTGCACAAAACACGAGCAGTTTCCAAGATACACGCGTTCGAACAGCATTAAACAGAGGAAACTGTGTATCTGCTCTTCTGAACCGCATGCTTTGTTGAAAGTGGGTTTTCTCTATGTAGAATAACGTAGCAAAGACTGTGAATAAAGTTATTTGCACAAAACACGAACAGTTTCCAAGATACACACGTTCGAACAGCCTGAAACAGAGGAAACTCTGTATCTGCTCTTCTGAACCGCTCGCTTTGATGAAAGTGGGTTTTCTCTCTGTAGAATAGCGTAGTAGAGACTGTGAATAAAGTTATTTGCACAAAACACGAACAGTTTTCAAGAGAAACGCGTCCGCACAGCATAAAACAGAGGAAACTCTGTGTCTGTTCTTCTGAACCGCTTGCTTTGGTGAAAGTGGGTTTTCTCTCTGTAGAATAACGTAGCAATGACTGAGAATAAAGTTATTTGCACAAAACACGAGCAGTTTCCAAGATACACGCGTTCGAACAGCATTAAACAGAGGAAACTGTGTATCTGCTCTTCTGAACGGCCTGCTTTGTTGAAAGTGGGTTTTCTCTATGTAGAATAACGTAGCAAAGACTGTGAATAAAGTTATTTGCACAAAACACAAGCAGTTTCCAAGTTACACGCGTTCGAACAGCATGAAACAGAGGAAACTCTGTATCTGCTCTTCTGAACCGCTCGCTTTGATGAAAGTGGGTTTTCTCTCTGTAGAATAGCGTAGTAGAGACTGTGAATAAAGTTATTTGCACAAAACACGAACAGTTTCCAAGATACACGCGTTCGAACAGCATCAAACAGAGGAAACTGTGTATCTTCTCTTCTGAACCGCTTGCTTTGGTGAAAGTGGGTTTTCTCTCTGTAGAATAACGGAGCAAACACTGTGTATAAAGTTATTTGCACAAAACACGAGCAGTTTCCAAGGTACACGCGTTCGAACAGCATGAAACAGAGGAAACTCTGTGTCTGCTCTTCTGAACCGCTTGCTTTGGTGAAAGTGGGTTTTCTCTCTGTAGAATAGCGTAGTAGAGACTGTGAATAAAGTTATTTGCACAAAACACGAACAGTTTTCAAGAGAAACGCGTCCGCACAGCATAAAACAGAGGAAACTCTGTGTCTGTTCTTCTGAACCGCTTGCTTTGGTGAAAGTGGGTTTTCTCTCTGTAGAATAACGGAGCAAACACTGTGTATAAAGTTATTTGCACAAAACACGAGCAGTTTCCAAGGTACACGCGTTCGAACAGCATGAAACAGAGGAAACTCTGTGTCTGCTCTTCTGAACCGCTTGCTTTGGTGAAAGTGGGTTTTCTCTCTGTAGAATAAGGTAGCAAAGACTGTGAATAAAGTTATTTGCACAAAACACGAACAGTTTCCAAGATACACGCGTTCGAACAGCATGAAACAGAGGAAACTGTGTATCTGCTCTTCTGAACCGCTTGCTTTGTTGAAAGTGGGTTTTCTCTCTGTAGAATAACGTAGCAAAGACTGTGAATAAAGTTATTTGCACAAAACACGAGCAGTTTCCAAGATACACGCGTTCGAACACCATGAAACAGAGGAAACTGTGTATCTGCTCTTCTGAACCGCTTGCTTCGGTGAAAGTGGGTTTTCTCTCTGTAGAATAAGGTAGCAAAGACTGTGAATAAAGTTATTTGCACAAAACACGAGCAGTTTCCAAGATAAACGCGTTCGAACAGCATGAAACAGAGGAAACTGTGTATCTGCTCTTCTGAACCGCTTGCTTTGTTGAAAGTGGGTTTTCTCTCTGTAGAATAACGTAGCAAAGACTGTGAATAAAGTTATTTGCACAAAACACGAACAGTTTCCAAGATACACACGTTCGAACAGCCTGAAACAGAGGAAACTCTGTATCTGCTCTTCTGAACCGCTCGCTTTGATGAAAGTGGGTTTTCTCTCTGTAGAATAGCGTAGTAGAGACTGTGAATAAAGTTATTTGCACAAAACACGAACAGTTTTCAAGAGAAACGCGTCCGCACAGCATAAAACAGAGGAAACTCTGTGTCTGTTCTTCTGAACCGCTTGCTTTGGTGAAAGTGGGTTTTCTCTCTGTAGAATAACGTAGCAATGACTGAGAATAAAGTTATTTGCACAAAACACGAGCAGTTTCCAAGATACACGCGTTCGAACAGCATTAAACAGAGGAAACTGTGTATCTGCTCTTCTGAACCGCCTGCTTTGTTGAAAGTGGGTTTTCTCTATGTAGAATAACGTAGCAAAGACTGTGAATAAAGTTATTTGCACAAAACACAAGCAGTTTCCAAGTTACACGCGTTCGAACAGCATGAAACAGAGGAAACTCTGTATCTGCTCTTCTGAACCGCTTGCTTTGGTGAAAGTGGGTTTTCTCTCTGTAGAATAAGGTAGCAAAGACTGTGAATAAAGTTATTTGCACAAAACACGAACAGTTTCCAAGATACACGCGTTCGAACAGCATGAAACAGAGGAAACTGTGTATCTGCTCTTCTGAACCGCTTGCTTTGTTGAAAGTGGGTTTTCTCTCTGTAGAATAACGTAGCAAAGACTGTGAATAAAGTTATTTGCACAAAACACGAGCAGTTTCCAAGATACACGCGTTCGAACAGCATTAAACAGAGGAAACTGTGTATCTGCTCTTCTGAACCGCCTGCTTTGTTGAAAGTGGGTTTTCTGTATGTAGAATAACGTAGCAAAGACTGTGAATAAAGTTATTTGCACAAAACACAAGCAGTTTCCAAGTTACACGCGTTCGAACAGCATGAAACAGAGGAAACTCTGTATCTGCTCTTCTGAACCGCTTGCTTTGGTGAAAGTGGGTTTTCTCTATGTAGAATAACGTAGCAGAGACTGTGAATAAAGTTATTTGCACAAAACACGAGCAGTTTCCAAGATACACGCGTTCGAACAGCATGAAACAGAGGAAACTGTGTATCTGCTCTTCTGAACCGCTCGCTTTGATGAAAGTGGGTTTTCTCTCTGTAGAATAGCGTAGTAGAGACTGTGAATAAAGTTATTTGCACAAAACACGAGCAGTTTCCAAGATACACGCGTTCGAACACCATCAAACAGAGGAAACTGTGTATCTTCTCTTCTGAACCGCTTGCTTTGGTGAAAGTGGGTTTTCTCTCTGTAGAATAACGGAGCAAACACTGTGTATAAAGTTATTTGCACAAAACACGAGCAGTTTCCAAGGTACACGCGTTCGAACAGCATGAAACAGAGGAAACTCTGTGTCTGCTCTTCTGAACCGCTTGCTTTGGTGAAAGTGGGTTTTCTCTCTGTAGAATAAGGTAGCAAAGACTGTGAATAAAGTTATTTGCACAAAACACGAACAGTTTCCAAGATACACGCGTTCGAACAGCATGAAACAGAGGAAACTGTGTATCTGCTCTTCTGAACCGCTTGCTTTGTTGAAAGTGGGTTTTCTCTCTGTAGAATAACGTAGCAAAGACTGTGAATAAAGTTATTTGCACAAAACACGAGCAGTTTCCAAGATACACGCGTTCGAACACCATGAAACAGAGGAAACTGTGTATCTGCTCTTCTGAACCGCTTGCTTCGGTGAAAGTGGGTTTTCTCTCTGTAGAATAAGGTAGCAAAGACTGTGAATAAAGTTATTTGCACAAAACACGAGCAGTTTCCAAGATAAACGCGTTCGAACAGCATGAAACAGAGGAAACTGTGTATCTGCTCTTCTGAACCGCTTGCTTTGTTGAAAGTGGGTTTTCTCTATGTAGAATAACGTAGCAAAGACTGTGAATAAAGTTATTTGCACAAAACACGAGCAGTTTCCAAGATACACGCGTTCGAACACCATGAAACAGAGGAAACTGTGTATCTGCTCTTCTGAACCGCTTGCTTTGTTGAAAGTGGGTTTTCTCTCTGTAGAATAACGTAGCAAAGACTGTGAATAAAGTTATTTGCACAAAACACGAACAGTTTCCAAGATAAACGCGTTCGAACAGCATTAAACAGGGGAAACTGTGTATCTGCTCTTCTGAACCGCTTGCGTTGTTGAAAGTGGGTTTTCTCTATGTAGAATAACGTAGCAAAGACTGTGATTAAGTTATTTGCACAAAACACGAGCAGTTTCCAAGTTACACGCGTTCGAACAGCATGAAACAGAGGAAACTGTGTATCTGCTCTTCTGAACCGCTCGCTTTGTTGAAAGTGGGTTTTCTCTATGTAGAATAACGTAGCAAAGACAGTGAATAAATTTATTTGCACAAAACTCGAACAGTTTCCAAGATAAACGCGCTCGAACAGCATCAAACAGAGGAAACTGTGTATCTTCTCTTCTGAACCGCTTGCTTTGGTGAAAGTGGGTTTTCTCTCTGTAGAATAACGGAGCAAACACTGTGTATAAAGTTATTTGCACAAAACACGAGCAGTTTCCAAGGTACACGCGTTCGAACAGCATGAAACAGAGGAAACTCTGTATCTGTTCTTCTGAAGTGCTTGCTTTGTTGAAAGTGGTTTTCTCTATGTAGAATAACGTAGCAAAGACTGTGAATAAAGTTATTTGCACAAAACACGAGCAGTTTCCAAGATCCACGCCTTCGAACAGCATCAAACAGAGGAAACTGTGTATCTGCTCTTCTGAACCGCTTGCTTGT